>OMLF01011172.1:0-10317 GCA_900302615.1 Holocentrus rufus
TATGATGTCTGAAATAAACTAAAACTAAAACTAAAAGTATACTGTGATGTTTGTTCTCTTGTAAGTCCATGTACAGAGATCATCTGAGTGCTACATCACTCAGTGTTTCTTGGTAAGCCAATGTAATCATCCTGCTGAGCAAAACTGCTGTGTGCCTTGTGACCTTTCTCTGATGTCATCACCCCTCGTTCTCCCAACTCTCCTGTCTCTGAATACGATGTAAGAGACAGAGATCTTTGAAGAACATAACTGACAGTCTATAAAGCAGTGGACTAACCATCACTACTGTATACCACAGAGATACTTCAAAAATATACTTCAAACATCAACATTGAGTGTTTACTAAAGCTTTGTAGGGACGTCTGACAGCTGTTCATCGTATGAATGTATGACCTATGGATTTTCATCAACTGTTGGTAGAAATTGTAACATTGCTACATACTATTCATGCTTTCCAAGTAATTATAAAAGGATGACAGGACAAAGTTACACTAGATTGGAATTTTAGAGATAAAGATATCAATATGTAGTAGGGCTAGCTGGTCTACCTTAAAGGGCAGCCCACCTTAAAGGAGCTTGATCAGGTGCCAATAGGAACTAGGTGCAGCTTATTTAGACTCTTCTATAAATACACCTGACCAACTTTTAGGCTGTAGAGACACTTTTCCCATCCCGGCGGTGAGTAAGAATCATCAAGAGTTGGGCTGCTCTGGCCACTTACATTTGTATGTATTGGGGATTGTATGTGACTCCAAGTGTGATCTTACTGTTTTCATGTCATAGGCCAGGTTTTCCATTGACTGCCAGCACACTCCCTGGGTAGTGGTGGCTGAGGATAGAATGATGAATGCCTGTTCCTGCCTTAAGTGAGAGCTGCTTAAGTCTCTTAAAACTCTTAAGAATCCTCCTTTTAAATATTTATTTAGTGGTCTTGATCAGTGTGTAATGGTGTTTTCATTCTTCTTTTGCACCGCTGACTGCTGTTTTGCCTATAGTTAACGTTTCATGGGTTTTATGGGTCGTATGGGTTAAACCACTAGTGATATATATTGAACCTGCACCCCTTGGTTACAAATATATAGATATCAATATCTATCTGTTGATCGAGATGTCTATCCATATCTGTCTATAACTATATCAATATATGTGTATATCTTTTGTTAACTGCTGCACATATTTGATTTCATAAATCAATGCTGCACACATAGATTTTGTATAAATTTAGGAAGTGAGCTGATTGGTTAACTGTGAAAAGTGTGTCAGTGAGAAAACCGGCGGGCAGCTTCTTAAGAGTTTCCTGACTGAACTTGCTTCACTCACAATTATACTTTGTTCCTTTCTAAATTGAACCCATGGATCATCTGGGAAAATCTACATGGGCTAATGCTCTCTCCTTCATCAGTCATTACTGTTGAGATGCCCCTGAGCAAGGCAGTGAACCCCCAAGTGCTGCAATGAAGCAAAGTAGACCTTAATAGACAAGTGATGTTTGTCCTGTGGATAAAGATGATCTCAGGGAAAATCATTTTGATAGGCAAGATGAGAGCACAGTGTAAACTGATAAATATAATAGAATACAGAGTTATGTTAGTCGCAGGTGAATTTTGTCCTGCACTCAATATTGTAAAATAAATAAGAGATTCTCAGGGAGAATTGTACTTACTGGAGCATCTCATCGGTCCAATCCAGTCACCATTGCTGCACGTTTTGTGAGATGGACCATCTAGAAAGTAGTTCCTCTGACAGATGTATTCAACTTTGTCACCATGGTTGTACCCATTTTTCACATAGTACCTGGGGCCTCCATGCTGAAGTCCTGGTGGCCGTCCGCAACCCACAGGTACTAGAAGATGGGCAAAGAGAGTGAGAGAAGGTACATGATGCAAGTCATAATTACAGGAACATTAAATATGGGAAATAAATTGGGATGGACAGATCTGCACAGATCTAGATCAGTTTGTCAACTGATTGATTGGCTGATTTGACTTTATGGCACAATTTGTTGCTAAAGTCACAGCTGTCTCTCACAGATAAAAAAAATGTGAGTTAATGGAGTTTAGGTGATTTTACTCGGTACTGCATCTCTGACTATGGCACATGCCTTGATAGTGTTTGAAATAAAATTTGCTTCACATCAAAAACAAATTGCTCCTCTGCCATAAGAATTCCTACAATTGTGGGGCGGCATGGCTCAGGAGGTAGAGCGGTCGCCTAGGAACCGGAAGGTTCCTGGTTCGATCCCCGGCTCCTCCAGAGACCGCGTCGAAGTGTCCTTGGGCAAGACGCTGAACCCCTAGTTGCTCCTGATGAGCTGGTTGGTGCCTTGCATGGCAGCCTCCGCCATCAGTGTGTGAATGTGTGAGTGAATGGGTGAATGTGAAGTGCACACTGTAAAGCGCTTTGGATAAAAGCGCTATATAAATGCAGTCCATTTACAATTGTTTGGCCCCAGAGTAAACAGGACAACATCTTTGAGATCACAATGCATTGTGGGAAACATTAAACAACAGGGTCACAGATCATCTTTTCCCAAGATAAGAAAGGGATTTACCTATACATGTTGGAGCTGGAGCGCTCCACTGTCCGTTTGGTAAACATTCGATCTCCCGACTCCCTTGAAGGAGTCTTCCACGGGGGCATTGAAACTGCAATTTATTGCCTGCTGGTACTGTTCTGCCAGGTGTGCGTGGGTCTCTGCAATAAGCTGTTTTTGGGGGAAAATTGATTAACTTTTTTTTTTGCTTTTTTGACTTGTTTTATATAAACATTGACATGCTGGATTTAAGCTTTGAATCATTTGGGAAACATCCATACATTAAAGGACAAGTCTGCTATTTTGGAATCTAGACCCTATTTACAGATTGCCTGGCATCATCCTTAGACACAGAGGCCATCATTTCACCAGTTGCTTCAGTACTGATCCAGATATCGCTGTGCTACAAGCTCCCTATAGTAAAGTCTACCATTTTCTGCCTAGGTGGTTATAATTAGTGTCGAGCCCCTTTATGACTGTCAGTTTTTTCTGCGTTCGGCCCTAGCGCACTCCCCGTAGTTTTCCATGGGTGAGCAGTAGTGCATACCCGTTGTGTGTGTTCATGCACAAACGTGAGTAAACCCCATCAGAGTTAAAATTCGATAGTCATAGATAGTAATTTCTAGCATATGGTTCAGGTGGTAGTCGCATGCCAAGATACTGACATGGCGCAATATTTCTGGCTAATAGCTGACTTGCCTTTTTATGTTCCACACTGTGAGTGTCATCAAAAATATGCATATAACATTGAGTGCCTGTGGTAAATCGTCGATTCTTTGATAATTATGTACCTAAGTATATTACATTCGCGGTTTTGCCAGGTGCCCATTTTCAGTGTCACAGTTAAACTATTTGACCACAAGAGGGCGCAGTTGACCACAGAGCTGTTCATTCTGGCCAGTAATTGAGTTGCACTGTATTTCCAGTGATTGTATTATTTCTTTGCTGTATAAAGAGAAGGCGTAGCTTTATTCAACCAGTTTCATTTAATTAACTCTTTAAGAGTAATAATACTGCTATTATTTGTATATGAAATTATATGTCATTGAAGACTAATACTGTATTTTATTTTCTTCTGTTTCTATAGAACCACACATACACACACACACCCACACACCCACATCTCCCTACATTAAACTAAACTAAACGAATGCCTTGCCAATACCAATGAGTGATCATTGAAGTTTATTGTGGATAGAACTTCGTGCCCTACTCTCTGATCGGAGTCCCTGTCCTAAAAGAAGCTATCAAGCCAGCATCCCAGAGATCCCATCTCTATCACACTCCCACAATAGCAGTCAATTTGGCAATTGTAAATGGCTTTGAAAAACTAAGATAGTGTGATGTGGTGTTTGTGTATATGTGACTGTGTTGCTCTGTGAGGGGGGCGTGGCTGGTCTGAATGAACAATGTAATTGAGCACAGCCGGAGGGAATCAACGGTGCTACTGGGGACTCGGAATAGACAAAAAGGCAGGACTAGACACCTGTTGGCTCTCTCTTGGAGCGGTCACATTGTTTTAACTTCTGAATCTGAACTCCAGACTCCGGTGTTCGGCTCATCCTATTGGGGAGGGGATGCCTTTTACTTTCAGCTTAAATCTAAACAGGCCTGACTTCCAAAAAAAACACCAACATGAACAAAAAACATTTGTACTTTCAAAAAAAACAACAACATATATTTCTGCTTTTTCTGTAATTACATATTTTCCATCTATTTGATACTATTATTTATCATGGATAATATAAATTTGTACCACAAAGATTTAAATCAGCATAAAACGATGGGTAAACTCTGTTCTGCAAAAAAAGGTGGGTGAACTGATTTTTAATGATCATTATTCTCCATCACATCCCTTGTTGAAAGCTGATGGAAAGCAAACAGTCTAGCTTTAAATTTTATGCTTTACTTTAGTGAAAAAGAACATACCACTGCAAGTTGGAAAGGCGGCATTCCACTGCCCGGTTTGCAAACATTGCACCTCTCTCGCTCCGTGCAACAGATATCCATCATCACACTGAAACTTTAATTTATGTCCATACTTCATTGCTCCCTTAGCTGATGGCAGTCCAATTGCATTTAGATGATCAGGCAGCGCCTCAGCTTCACAAGTTACATCTGAAAAGAAAAAGAAAAAAATAGCATGATCAATAACAAATACCTGTGCGGAGTAAGCTTCCTGTACACTAGAAAGTGTCATGCTGGCTTCTTGAATGAAAATACATTTTATCCATTCTATCAGTCGATAAAAATGGCTTCTTCCTCTGCCTTAGGTTTGGTGTTCAAGTCCTGGTCGTCACATTGTTTTACTATCACTTTAGTGATTACCTTCACAAGAAGGAAATGGGGCGCTCCACTCTCCATCTTCTCCACATATGAGCTCTGAATTACCCTTCAGATATTTCCCAGGGCCTTGACAGCTAAATGTGAGGAAGCGGTCAGAGAGTATGGGCTCATCGTTGTCTGGAAGACCTCTTACTGTAAGCTCTCCATGTGCAGCTGGAAGTGTGCAGCTCGCAGCTGAGTCAAAACAAACATGGAGCTTCAGTCAGTCAAACTCAGAAACAAGTAGATTTATATAAAGCACACATCAGTCACAGAGTGATGGTGCTACGCTATACCTTGCAGCAAGAATGTCTGTTCACTGAACTGAAAACTAAAGCTTCACATTAACACCCACCCATCTGCCAAATGCAGTTAAGGAAAAAAATATATTATTCATATTCTTTAAATTTAATAAGAAAGTTAATCCAATATAGAACTGTTTTAGGGAATAATTTTTTTTAAGACTTAAGTTGAGAAAAAAATTGTACTTGATTATTTTTTATTTCTATATTTTCCTTAAGAAAGTTTGAATTTGAAGTTGAATTCAGTTGATGGACCTTAAGGCAAAAAATACTGATACTTACGTTCACATACGGGCACATGATTGGTCCATTTGTTCAGCAAACATGTCCTGGTGTCAACTTTGCTCACCATCTGATACCTGCAATGAACAAACAGATGAATATTACCATTCTGTGATTCAAGAAAATGGTAGTGCCACAGATCAGATTAACTGCTGTAGGAAATATATTTCACCAGATAGCTGTGTTTTCCTGTACCAAGTTTCACCCAAACAAAACCACTCAAAGAAATTGGACATGCTTTAACCATGGTGTTAAAACCTCCCAAAGACTTACACTTGTATGACATCACATATTCATCATGTGTAAGTTTTCAGGTTTCTAGATGTGATAGAGAGGGATACAGTTGTTTCAGTGATAGGACAGGCAGGCCATAGCATGTGAGTCTTAAATTTACATACCCTTTATTGCAAAAATATTTGATAGTTGTTCCAAAAACAAAGTCATCGCCGTGGGTAATTTGGTAGAACCCATTGGGAGTGTCATCAGGAAGTTCACATGGCTTTACTGGAATTTGAAGAAAAAAATATGTTTGTGACATTACTTTTTAATAAACATTTGTATAAGAAGTAAGTTTGAAGTTTGAAATTGAACTGAAGACTTTTTTGAACTGTTTGTTGGACCAAAAATACTGCATGCCCCTGGCTGAGTGAGTGACTAACCCACCATTGTTGAGACACGTGTGTGAAAATTAAGATAATGAGCTGGAACTGTATTTGGTTTGCTAACTGGATACACACAAGTAAAGTTGTAACTGTTTGTGCTGAAATGTGGAGATGTATTCATTCATGCATCACCTCATAAATTATTAACTTTATAAAGTTTCTTTAAAGATGTAATCCATTACAGATTACCCACTGGCTTCAACTCTCAACTAAATTCCACAATCTGATTCCTCTCAATTATTTTCAAATTTCATAGATTTTTTTTTTTACTTTCATTTTTTTTACACCATTAATTTGCTAGTTATAGTTTATAGACTTTAAAACTAATTTCCAATAGCAGCATAAATAATTAATTTAAATTCTGTGCAATTATGTTGTCATACAAACTCATTGGACATTTTCAAAGGTGGAAAAGAAACTGAATATTGTAGTTATATTTAAAATCTATACAGTCAGTGGCAATCAGTCAGTCAGTGGCAAAGAGTGTTTCACTTGCCAACTCACAGGAGCATTTCCCAGGACGGACTGCAGTCCAGCCCTCTTTGGTACACATATATGTGATGGCTGGACCTGACACATAGCCAGTTTCACAGGTGTAATATAATAGATCTCCTGCTTGGTAGTCTCTTTTTCTGGACTCTTCAGAAACTCCAGCATTGGGAATATCTGGGGGCTTCAAACATACTAACAAAACATGAGAAGGAAAGCAAAAAGTTAAAACAATGCCATGAGTTGTGCAGCACATGCACAGAGGACTTCACAGTTTTGAGTAATATAGAAACATGAACAGGAACCCCCGTAATGGCAAGACTGAGAAACCAACAAATCATCAGCAACAGCAAAATCCTAACAATTCTGAGATAAGAAGGATGGGATGACAACAGCACAATGTCCAAGTAAAATTTACTTCTGAGCATTCAACTATAGGTTTACCCTTTCTCTTTGCATGACTCTTCCTCTGCACTAAGTGCTCTATGTACCTACACAAAGGCAAATCACAACACTTTAACGCTTTGGAGTTTGTATCATTATTTTAGTTAAACTTGTCATGACAGCATAGAGAAAAAAGACAGCTAGCCACTTTCCATGTTCCCATGGTTTTTACTTTCAACTAAAGTTTACACCGGCCTGACATGATTTTGTTTGAACCGAAACTGTATAAAGAATGACTTGCAGTGTGTGGTTATCAGAAGGCAAACAATCATTGATGTAAAAAAAAAAAAAATCAAATGTAGTTTCAAAAACAAAACAAAACAGAACAAAAGAAAAAACAAACACATTTTTGCCTTTTTATTTAAAAGGTTGCATCTTCCTATATTTCCTGCTATATCAGTTTAATACTGTTTCTGGTGTGTAGTATGCTATTTTTACACTACACTACGCTATTTTTGTTGAAACAAAGGATGGGAAGATGGCAAGCAAACTGTCAAGTTTTAGAATATATTTTATGTCCTACTTGGTGAAAAGGAACATACCAGTGCAAGTTGGAAAGCGGGCATTCCACTGCCCAGTTTGCAAGCATTCCACCTCTTTCACCCCGTCCAGGAAATATCCATCATCACACTGAAACTTTAATTTATGTCCATACGTAATTGTTTCATTGGCTGATGGTAGTCCAGTCACATTCAAATGATGATGAGTCTCCTCAAGTTTACAAGGGATATCTACCAAAAACAAAACATGCTTGATTAATTACAAATACCTGTGCAGATTAAGTTCTCTGCACAGAAAGTATCTGGCCTCTTCTCAAATGAAAATAGTACTTAATGTCCATTCTGATGATGGATTAAAACTGGCTCTGACTGCCTGGGGTTTGGTGTTCTCTTCCAATGGGTGGTACCTTTACTAATGTAAAGTGCTTTGCATAAAAGTGTCTGCTTCATTGCTATTTTGTATACTATTTCTTTGATGTTGAAGTGGCTACCTTCACAAGAAGGAAATGGGGCGCTCCACTCTCCATCTTCTCCACATTTGAGCTCTGAACTGCCATTCAAATATTTCCCAGGGTCTTCACAGCTAAATGTGAGGAGGTGGTCAGAGAGTATGGGTTCATGGTTGTCTGGAAGACCTCTTACTGTAAGCTCTCCATATGCAGGTGGAGGTGTGCAACTCACAGCTGAGTTAAAACAAACGTGGAGGTTTAGTCAGTCAAACTCAGAAACAAGTAGATTTATAACCTCTCCATGTGCAGGTGGAGGTGTGCAGCTCACAGCTGACACTGCATGAAAAGTGGTATTTTCGATAGTAAACAGCACTGTAAATAGCCACAGAAGTGCAGGTTAATGACTGTTAATGGGGATTTGCAGACAGCAGGGAAAACTACCACATGGAAATGTAAATGCTGTGAGCTATACAAATGCAAATCACGAAATCAGTTGCAGGGGGCCAGGATGACTGAGATGACACAGACAGTAGGGGAATTTTGACCCTGAACTCTGTTGCTCAGAACAATGAAAATCTGTGAAGCAGTTCTCGTCCAGTGTTGCACACACATTCAAATAAAAAATAACAAACTAAGTAAAAATGTTAAATCAATATGTGAATAAGTTCAAGAAAAATAAATTCAAATAATTAAAAAATAAGCAAAATATATGCAAAGACGGGCAATAAAAAATACTAAATAAAAGTGACAGTGACTTAAGTACAATATTTCCCTGGACTAGAGCACAAGATTAAACTGAAAACTGAAAACCTATCTCTTCAATCTTGCCTGTCCATAACCTCTCAATTGTCTCCATTTATTTTGTTCAAAAGCTTATGCACAGGGCTGAAGGGCTTGCTGTATTTTAATGTTTTCGTCCTGGAAATGCTGCGTCACATGCTACGTCATCACGTTAGCTGTCGTCCAATCACGTTCGAGCCCACGGTGACACCAAGGACCTCACGAGACAAGAGCACATAAATACAGACGGGCTCTATGACTGAGCGCCATTTTTAAATCTTGTTCTTGAGTCTTGAGAAAGACATCGATTTCAACCTTTGCAATGAGCGGCCGGCGTCTCAGATTCGACTCCTGGGAAAGAGAAGACAGTTGCCTGGATCCGTTTCAGCCAGCCCCGCACTTGAAACGGAGAAGCTGCTGCTGAATGTTATTAATACAGTTTCAAGACAGGTACATGACGTGTTAAGTACATTAACACAGTTAAATGAGAAGACGACCACAGTCGAGCAGAAGCTTGATGAACTGACCTCCATAGTGAAATCCTTGGAGGACAGAGCTGTTTGAGGAGAAGGACAAAAATCCAAAAATTGCGGTAAGAATATTGTGGCAATGTTGCAGTGATTAAACGTGCCTGCAGGGTTAGCTGCTTTACTGCTTTGGCCAGTTGTATTTGTTCACAAAAAGTGACCTTTTTGTCTTGTTGTATGTAATAAGAAGTGGTACGTTGTCTCCACAATTCTGAAACAAACTGCAGGCACTACGACCCAGAGCAGGGGTAAGTTAAGTTAGTTAAAAATTGGCTACATGCATTCTGCTGTATGAAAGTGCTGTGTGACGCGATCTCTCAAATGCTTTTCATTCTGTTTTCACAGACTGAGCTCGCCTTACAATGAGGCTGTTATTACAGCTTTGATGGAAGCTCTGGCTGCAAGTCCAGATTTTCACAGGGTGGATAAGGACGTCATGATATGTAACTGATATGTATGTAACTATTGGTTTTTTTTTGTATTATAGGCTTATAGTATAGGCTTATATATATATATATATACAGTACAGGCCAAAAGTTTGGACACACCTTCTCATTCAATGCGTTTCCTTTATTTTCATGACTATTTAGATAGATTCTCACTGAAGGCATCAAAACTATGAATGAACACATATGGAATTATGCACTGAACAAAAAAGTGTGAAATAACTGAAAACATATATATTCTAGTATATTCCAGTTTCTTCAAAGTAGCCACCCTTTGCTCTGATTACTGCTTTGCACGCTCTTGGTGTTCTCTTGATGAGCTTCAAGAGGTAGTCACCTGAAATGGTTTTCACTTCATAGGTGTGTCTTGTCAGGGATAATTAGTGGAATTTCTTGCCTTATCAATGGGGTTGGGACCATCAGTTGTGTTGTGCAGAAGTCAGGTTGATACACAGCCGACAGCCCTATTGGACAACTGTTAGAATTCATATTATGGCAAGAACCAATCAGCTAAGTAAAGAGAAACGAGTGGCCATCATTACTTTAAGAAATGAAGGTCAGTCAGTGCGGAAAATTGC
>OMLF01011174.1:20289-32298 GCA_900302615.1 Holocentrus rufus
ACAACAACTGGAGAGCAGATTCCTTAGAGGGTCTGTTACCACCAGAAGGATCTGTCTGGTGGGCGTGTCTTTAAGTGGGCAGCTGCATTTACTGCAGCTAGCATCACAGTCTTTAGCAGCTGGCTTGGGCCGGCTGGGCTCAGGAGGAAGAGCGGGTCGTCCAGTAATCAGAAAGTTCCACTTTGTCTGACTTTCATTTTGGCATGAAGGCCAGTTATGCTATCCATAGTTTGGGTTGGTTTCTGTGTCATGTTTGAAATAATATTTTAATTGAATGGTATATGCATGTACCTCACGACCAATCAGCATCATATTTCAGAAATGCGATAAAGACAGCACAGTATACGTATGAGCAGAGCGACAGCCCTTCTGATTTATAATTCAGATTTTGTGGGAGTAAGAGAGAAGGGGGAGGAAAAAAAAAGTTTGAGAACTTTATTTTTAATTATTCATGTGGATGAAATTATTCCTTTCATAATATTGTCACTCTCTGGAGATGCGTCATCCAAATTTAATAGTGGAGCAAGAGATAACCATTTGGTTTAATTCAGTGTCTGTAAGCGTTTAGAGTCCAAGACGGGGTCCTATAAAATGTGTGCCCTAATGTTTGCATCACTCTGACCCACTTGTCCATGAAGGATAGTTTCTAAATTTTGCATAAAAGCATTAATTCTGTTTTCCTAATTATTATTTATGCTGTTGTTTTTTAGTCCTGTCATTTTATAGTTTTTTTTTGTTCCTGTTTTGCACATTATAGCATTCTCTCTCTCTCTCTCTCTGTATATGTGTATACTAAGAAAACAATTAACGATGACTTTTTCACACTATTAATTAAGGAACACCACAGAATGCTGTTAAGAGAAAAAAAATCACAAAAAGTCTAATTAAAGTTTCACATCATCTCCATTATCATCATAAAGATTTGAATTGTTACCATCATCATTATTATTATTATTTACACTGTAGCCTCAGCGGACTCTCAGATAAGCTGACGGCTGTGATGTGCTTGTGTCAGCTGTGGTAGGAAAAGAGCACTGATATGAAACGTCGGAAGCTTCTCTCCCTTGACAAGTACCTTGACAGCAGACTTTCAAGGTAATCAGTGGCTGAATCCGCTTACTCATCTTCCCCGGCAGAAACGTATTGTCTCCCTTTGAAAGGTGGCCACGGGTCAGATAAAAAGTCTCGCGCTTCGATTCCCTCCTACTCTCCCGTATCTTTAGCTCAGCCCAGAAAGAGTCCGAAATGAGATATCCACTTCGGAAACGAACTCTTTGGACAGAAGAACTCTGCATCCTCTAATTAAGATCGCTTTACAAACCTTTGCTATTACATTTCATTCTCCAATATGACACTTTATTACACGAGACAATTTTGGCAGATCTAAACCACCCACATGATGGATAATTATGACCTGTTTTGTTCATTTTATTATAAAAACATCATATGGATTTAAGTCTTTACAGATTATGTTTAGACAAGCAATCTGATTCAAGGGGGGGAAAAGGACACGCCGCCTCTTTTTAGGCAGTTTTGTCGTGACATTTCTGTGCGGCTTACTCCTTTCCTTTCACAAACACAGCACTCGCTTTTGATAACACACCACTATACACCTAACATTCACATCTATTTGTAATGGAGCAAGGATCTGTTAAAAAAAAAAACATATTCCCTTTCTGCAACCAAACAAATATTATATGAATCAAGCCTTGGTGCTGATGCTAAATTCCAGACGGCATACTTGGGCTTTAGGAATTAAAATAAAAACTGAAATCATTCGAGTTCATACCATTCAGTGATGATGGAGGACGCTCTCCAAACATCTAGAGGGTGAAGAGCGTGTTTGCCAGGCACGACAGCGAGTGGGTTTACCTTGTTTTGCACTATTGCACTATCAACACTGCTGCCTTGCTCCTTCTTTAGCTTTACTTGATCTTTGGAGTTCTGGCTCCAGCAGACGGCAGCCACCGGTCTGGTGTAGTCTAAAGAGAGACAGCCTTTCTCCCCTCTATCCTCCTTTAAGGACAAAAGAGATTTTTTTCCCCTCTTCCCCAGGGCCGCGGCGAGCTCCCCTGCCAATCAAGAATCAGTGATTGAATTAGTGCCAGGTCCGCTAGCTCAGCTTCCGCTGAACGACAGACAGATCCAGAGTAGAGATTAGGCGAGTGTGAAGTTCACCCTCCTTCAGAACTCCTCACATGTCTCTCTTTCTCCCAAGCTCTCAAAGGCACCTCAGAGGAAGAGAGAGTTCTTGCCTGACAGCCCCTGAATCGTCCGGCCTGTGCAGAATGCAAACTAGGCGGATGTCCATCTCTTCCTTGTAACTCTCTGGGAGAGAAAAAAAATGCAGAGATGCTACATTCAGAATGTGGTATCAGTGCTCCTGCAATTGCCAAAGAGCCCCTGGAGCTAAAATGAGAGTTTGCAATATGAGACTGCAGACAGGATGCAGCATCGCACTCTCTTATGGTGTGTAATTCAAGAGCACAATATGAAAGGACCTTTTTGTTTCTTCTTAGCATGTCTGACTGAGGATCATATGGTTTCTGCATCGTACTAGGGCTATGAATGAAGCATTTAGTTTAATTGCAGGTGCTTAAATTGATCCATGTTATTCCATCCTTTTTATGCCCGTAATGTGAATCCATATTGTTATATGGTCTTATATGGTCTGGTGTCTGTCGGCGTTCAGGGAGGAAGGTTCCCGACACACAGCCTTCACCCACTCAGCCTGAAGGAGGTTTTGCAGATGTTTAAATCCACCCAGCCCAATGTGATACAAATAATGTGGGGGATATGCTGGGAGCACACGAGAGAAATGCTTTAGAGAACAAACCAACAAACACCCTCTGGCTTGACAAACAATTTAGGAAGCATCGCTTCAATAAGCCAAGATGCTTTTCCTGTTCATTGCCATTCCTCAAAACAAAAACAGGGGCTGTCTTAAATGTCCAATGGTTCAGCAATGATTTAAGAAGAGAAAGCAAGCGTGATAAAGATGGTGTGCCACTGAACTAAAAGGCCTCGTGTAAGCTGTTCAGGAAATCAAATCAGAGGTGTTTTATCTGACTTGTTCTGGGCAGTTTTACAGCTCAGAGCCTGGCCATAGTCTTCAATTAGAAAAACCCTATGTATATGTAAAAATAAAAATTATATATGTAATATATTGTTTTCTGCAATATTGTAAGCATTGTTCGAAATTTGCAACTGTTTTAATAGAACCACTGTAAGTGAAGAAAACCCATTCCTGTATATCTAGCCTTCTTGTCGAAAAAAGTTCTCATTTTATCCTAACTGACACCCTTAATAAAATGTGCTACCAGCATTGTGCACTTGTCAAATATGACATCTACTTGAGACTTGCAAGGAAACATTTCCCTGTCAGTGTATCAGTATGGGTGAAATGCATTAAAATGGCGTTGCCCTGGCTTTATTCCTGTGAGTGGATCAGTATTGTTTCACCCATGCATGTAATGTATGCTTTGGATGTGGAATTGCAATTGGATTTTATGATATTTTTTTCCCCACTAATAGACAAAGGTAACGCTATGAGTCATCATTCAGCTGTATTTTATAACACCGCTGGGTTAAAGTAATGACTCTCCAGGTCTTTAACACCTTATTGTCTCTGGATGCAACAGAGGAGAAAAACTGCTGCTGTCA
This sequence comes from Holocentrus rufus, assembly GCA_900302615.1. Taxonomy (NCBI): domain Eukaryota; kingdom Metazoa; phylum Chordata; class Actinopteri; order Holocentriformes; family Holocentridae; genus Holocentrus; species Holocentrus rufus. The sequence continues at coordinate 23,953 of OMLF01011174.1, forward strand.
GGTGAAAATCACCTCACTGCAGTAATGATGGTTTTTGTTCTTCAATGGAAACTTTACATCTGATTTATGTCTGTAGAGTTGTTTCATGACCCTTAGAAATACATTTCGAAACCCATTTCAAAAATTCAACGGTGTCAACAAGAAAATGAGCTTTTTTTCCCCCCCTTCTTTCCCTGCCTACCAAAAACTTGGGTGTCCAATATTTTATTGCATCCATTAGGAGGCCTGATTATTCAGTCCAGTCCACTTCAGCAGGGAAGACCTTCAACGGGTCATTAATTTGCGGGAGCATCTTGAGGTGAACTGCGGTCAAAAAAATAATAATAATACTAATACAAACTGCTGAACCTAGCATAAAAAGCCACACTTTAAAATTATTATCTTGCTTATACAGAGTTTAATGTGATGTAGGCATTAATGGTTCCTATATAGGACAAATTGGCTATTTCTTACACAGAATCCAGCTGTTTGGAGGGGAATTTTGGTTTTTCAGATGTAGTCCAGCGCCAAAAATTGTACTGGTATATTTCTCATATAGGAGATTTATTCTGCCCAAACGCTGCCAGCGTGACGAACCGAACGTGGTAGACAGTTTCAAAGTTTCAAAAATGCAGTGCGATGATAAACCCATCTAAAGCGATACTAAACCCTTTCTATTGCGAACGCTAACACAGCCACCAGTACTGTAGCAAACAATGGTTACTGATAATTACATTTTATGCCATCAGCTGTGAGCAGTGTGATACTGGCCAGAATGCCATTATCATCGTAGTTATCATTGACCACTGCTGTGTAAGCACTACACACCCGGTCTTAATAATTGCCTCGGCTTTGTCCTCTGAGCCTGAAACAGAGAGAACGACAGAGACGGCAAGAACAATGGGTTCCCTGCGCCTTCACTGCAGGTCTGTGGGTCTTATTATTGGTACACTGTCAGATATTCCAGACCAAAACTTATCTCATGAGGACAGGAAAGAGAGTGTTTGTATGTTTGTGTAAGAAAGAAAGGAAGGAAGAAAGAGAGAAAGAAAGAAAAGATAAATAAAGAAAGAGGACACCGATTTTATTAGTTTTTCAAAAGTAAGCCAAAGACAAAATAAAACAATTGGCTCAGCTGGAGTGCCCATTTCTGCTGCTGGGGACCCAATCACATGGAAAAACTGGGCTTGCCATTATTTGAAGGGGAGAGGAAACACAAGCAAACAACACAGGGCCTCTAAAGGAATTTACATTTTATCCAAACAACCTCACTGAGAAAAAAAAAAAAAAAGAGAATCCACATCATCTCTGACTATATATTACATCTTATTGCAGTACACATTTCTTTCAGCGGAACAAAGTCCCAGGGTTTAGCCTTGCATTTCTGACATGAAAACCAGCGAAACATTTTGAGATGTTCTGGCATTGATCCTGACATTCAGCAATTGTCAGAGCTTGTACTGGTATTGGATTTTCTTTCTTTCTTTTCATTTTTTTTTTTTTTTTTAAATCTGAATGCTAATACCCTTTTCATTTAACGCTTTGGTGGAATTAATCTATTGAAAGCCACTGCATGGTGAGGACTATCGTAATAATTGAAAGAGGCGTTCATTAACACTAAATCTCTGCTGACCTTCAATCATTTTCAGTGTAGAGTGACGCTTGAAATATTTTGTGCGCGATCACTCCAAATAAAACCTACAGCTGACATCGGTGTCTGCAATGATTAGGGGACTTGCTCAGAGGAGGCAAATAATCTGCTGAACTAATCCGCTTCTACCTGATATGAGCAAGTTGTACTCGTTGAGAGGTTCACAGAGCTCAACTTCTGTGTAATATGAGCAGATATGACAGCAACTAGGGTGCTGGCTCACTCAAGAAAATACACATATTGGGCGGTTAATCTTTCATTCTGTCAAGAGACATTAGATGTTACAGTCTCAGTATAGATGAAGGACCTTTGTTTTCTACAAACATACTGCATGCACGCATATATACATGCACAATCATGCACATATACAAATACACACACTGAAAACGATAAAAATTCAAATACTACTGATGCCAACATTTTGACAGCTGCAACACTCGACTAATTTCTAATGTCTAAAGTGCTTCAACACCCTGCTTTGAAGTACATTTGGTTATATTGTGTTACATGGACACACTTCTGTGCAGATTGCGTAAGATTCAACCCTTCCCTCAAAGAGCTTAATTTGTATTTTTAGTAGGTGCTCCTGCCAGGATAGCTTGTTATCCATTTGACCTTTCATCTCTATATTTATCTTCCAGGCTTTAAACCTGCTATCAGCAGCTTTTAATCTTTGCCAACCTGGCTCTTAAAACACAATGTTACGGAGGTGCTGCTAGGAATTTCAGACACCTTTACAAATGTGACACTGGAACCTCAATCCAGTGCCTCAAATTTAGTGTAATATCGCTTCAACTGTCTGACAGTTGTCGATTGGGTACTTTCATGGGATCTCTTGCGTGAGGTCCCATGAAAGTACCCAGATTTAAGCTTAAAACGTCTAGTCCTGTCCACCTCTTCACATTTCCATACTCTTTCTAGAAAATAAAGCCTCCACTGATGTCCGTGTTTTGCTTTTTGGACTGTGACAACGAATTTAACTTATTCCAACTTTATCATGTGGTAAAAATATAGACCTACTGTATTTCCAATGCTGAGGCCAATGCTAAAACCATCAACAAAACCCATTCTCACGCAGAGTTGCTCGGACTGCTTTGAGCACAGAAAGACACACTTTTATTCCTGGCTAGATATGTACCTTTGGATGCGTGCACTATTCCAACCCTATCCTCCGACAATCAATTTCTTGGAGTGCTGGATGCACTTGAGTGATGGGAGCGCAAAAGTAGTGACATTCAGCCATCACGGAATGAGAGCATCAAAAGATTGCCTCAGAGAAACTGCAATATCTTCAAATGTCTTTGAGAATATCTCCCATCCCTGTCTGCTTTTCCTCTCCTTGCTACTCGCCAACACTTCAAGAGTTTCCTTTTGACTTATGTTATCAGTTTGTGGTTCACTGCAGTGCACAGTCTTGTGAAACGGCTATTTGGTCTTGCAGTATGCCCATAGTGGAAATTCCATTACCTTCTGCCAAGATCCTAACCCTAGATTTAGTTACAAGACAACTCTTAAGACCTACAACAACAACTCAGCTCAAGTGTTTGTTTTTTTAGATGTGAAGGAAGGTGGACATGTGGTTACTTGACTCAATTTTCCCACTAATTAGATGTCTACGCTACCTAAATTAGAACAAAGACTACCATAAACATTATCTCTCTTGAGAACTCAAACTGGGTTGCTCCCCAACTGTTCAATGACAGGATGGAGGAGGCAAACTCTGGCAGGCGATGAACTCCTTTCCTCTTTAGGATCTCTTCGGGGCTTTCGCATTTTTTCCCCTGTTCCTCCGTACAACGTCCACCAAACCAGCCTGGGTGTCCTCCATCAAAGGACAAGGCACAGAGGATTCATTCCCCAGAAATAATGGTTTCTAAACTGCCTTCCGTCATGTGAGGGACAGTAATTAGCAATAACAGAGACCAGCTCACAGAAAGAACTGAAGTCCTTGAGATCACTTTAGAGGGTAGCAAAGCCGGAGGATTCAAATTGGAGCCTTATTAGTATTTCATTAACACGCCTCTTACCTTGTTCTCCAGTGTTGCCTGGGTAATTAACGCTCTGTCGTGTTCTCTCTCAGACCACAGGAGGCTCTTTACAGAGGGCTATTCCTCAGCTGAGCCAGTGCTCTAGCTGGAAATCGCTGCAGCCTTCCTCTGTGGTAATACTCTGATCGCACAATCATTCCATGATGAATCATTTCGCTCCGACTCTCGACAACTTTACATGCACATTCTGCAGCGTTTTTTGGCAAAGCTACTTTACAAATGGGAACAGAAGGCAAAGCACCCACTAGCATTTTATATCACCGTTTTCCTCATAGTGCCATAATGAACTGTGCATTGCCTCTGCGAGTTGCATGCTGTGTTTTATTACCATCTTTTAATGGAGCAGACCTGTAAGGTTGACCATAAAAGGAGGAAACGGTTACTGACATGTGAAACGCACACATTTGTTCAGACATCCAAAGAGAATATTTTAAAGGATGATCAGAGCCTGAAATCTCAAGGAGGTGATGTGCAATGGAAATAAACAATTTCATGTAAATGCAGGAAATATGCAAAACAACCTAGGGCAGAGTTGAGGTGAATGGCATAGATAAACTCCATGATAAGAGCCAGCACCGAGGGACTGTTGTTTTTCACTAAGCTATTTGTGTTATTTGTTTGTTATGTGAATGTCTACTCAATTAGCCCCAGTACTATTCACCCTTATTAAGATGTGGGGCCTGCACACAATTTACAATTGCTGCCGCATCATACACATACAAAATAATAACTCTTTGTTGATTAATTGTTGTTATTGTTCTATTATTGTCTCTGTGATTATATTATCATTATGAATATAACCTTAGTTTGATTGAATTAATTCCTGAGTCACATACAAGGCACTAATCTTCCATAAACCCAGAAAATAATTACTCAGGCTTATCTTTATGACCTTTGAAGGTAATGTTCTGCGTAGTGCTGCCTGGCTCACACTTCTGGAGAAAATAGCTAAGAAAATTCAACACTGCCAATAATGAATAGTAATCATGTCTCTTCTTGGAAGAATGAATGTCAACACAGTGGCTCATGCAAGCCCCCAGTCCTTCACAAAAACAAAAAAAAAAAAAAAAGAAAGAAACACAGGGCAGGCCCTCACCAATCCCCAACCCACACACAGTCAGCGCCCTCACCCAATGTCTCCATTCCCTCTTTTCACACTCCATCGAAAAATCACCCCCTGAATGATATATGGGCCAGAACAGGTACGCGGCTGTCATTTTTCACCCTATCCCTCCACTCTCCCCTCTCCGTGCTGCTCGCCGGCTGCTTGGCTGGACCCGGGAACCTATCACGCTGTAAAATGTGATCCCCAGCTTCTATATTTTTAATGGCGGAGAGTAAATCCACATGATTTATGGGCTCCTCGCTGGCCGGAGCTTTTTGGGGAGAGAACCACTGATCCGCCACTGTCACTCAGCAGGGGGCCTTTAAATCACTGGATTAGTTATTTGAAGGCCTTGACTTAAGAGGTAGTGTTTTGTTGTGGCACTGCTCTGCTCAGAACTTGGTTCGGGCTTTGAACTAAAGGATATTCTTTGCTCGTCTAATCCCAATCGGATATGATCTATCAACAATCCATCAGCGAGATCCAATCAGCAATAATCTCCCATAAAAACAACTAAAGAACTTATCTAACCAGAACAGCAACTGTGAACTACACTGACACCCGTGACATAACCTTGATGTTCACTGTAAGTCATGAGTTCTTAATATTTCAGAATCTGCTACAGACGCGTGCATCAGTATCAGGCAGTGCATCATGTAAAAAAAAAATTATAAAAAACAATAACAACAGGAACAGAACAGCAGCGTGACCAATTTCCGGTGTTACCTGGAAATTATAGACAGAAATACAGTATTAAAACTGCATAAGAGTGCCAGCACTGCATATAAACTACAGATAATCACCCGATGTCTTGCAAATGAAGATGAGAGACATTGATTTGACCGGTCGAATGACACCGATGTCCGTGGATTAACAGCCTGTTTCATTACCAGTGCGAGCTCCATCATTTTCCGTGCGCCGTATCAAAGACGCTTGTTTGTTTGCTCTTGCTTGTGGTCATTTATTCATGCAGACGTGATGTTTTGTTCTTGCACAGCGAAAGCATAGGTTAACAAGTAAGTCATGTGGTGACAGTGTTGTCTGGAAGCCACACTGACAGATATTGTGCTCATGTGTCTGGTTTGATTTCTAATATTTCCCTGTAGCCCTTAATAGTATTCTCTGTCTTTTCTCTTTGCTGCCTCCTTTGCTGTCCTCCACGCAGGTAAGTGTTTTTGTTTTCCTATTATTTATGCTACACTGTGTACCTATGTACTCATCCAGTCCATTTCACTCAAATTGCCCTTGGCGGAAAAAAAAAAGAAGCAGTTCTGCACACCACAAAAGTATGTGCGTAACTTGGGGGGGAAAAAAGACGAATAAAGCAAGAAAACAAACTGGAACACACATTACTCCTTGCGATATCTTTCTATTAGAAACTTTCTGACTTTCTGTCTTGTAGAGAAATAGCTTTTGGTTTGCTTTCCAGTACAGTCAAAACAACAGAAATTGTGTTACTCGCAATTGTAGACATGATTGTTTCTCGGTTTCAAACAGGGAAATCAAAGAAATGAAATCCATTGTCTCCACAACACACTGCTATGCACATCTTTGGTCATGATGACAGTTTAGAAAACGCCTTGCGAGGCATGTAGGTGACATAATGACCCCCTGTTTTTCATTCCCGCTGTTTTGAAGGAGCATAGGTCTCTCCTTAGCCAGGAGAAGCAAGCAAACACAGTCAAGCTTTCATTCAAGTACCTGCATCATTTGTTTTGCTCCATTCCCCATCAAAGTGTGTCTACCATGTAAGCATGCATATGCACTGTGTGTAGGTGCTACATTAATAAAATGATAGGTGTCAGGTTATATATTGGCAGTGTGTCATTATGCAAAGGGTGTGTGTCAAATGTCGGTTTGCATACCAATTATTTCAACCTTAATGAAAGGAACTTCATCTTTTATATTTTTCTCCGGTTCAGCCCTGATTGGCAGCCTATAAAGATTGACTTGGTCTGCTGTTGCCATGGAGACTGTTGTATTTGTACCAAGTACAGCCACAGTCAATGCTTAGGTCCCTAGCTACTCTGATACTCCACAATGTTTTTTTTTTGTTTTTTTTTTTCTGGGTAGATTAATTAATAACTATATGATGGATGGTGAAACCTACAGAGTAAATGGAAAACAAAGATAAAGTTTAGACCTCTTATTATACAGTTTTAGTAGTGGCAGTGATTTAATTATTGTATGTTTCCATAGAGAATGAGTGATACAAAAGCACTAATAATGTCAATTTGTGTGGAAATTCCAACACACACACACACACTCAAGGAGACATGCAGTTTGAGTAATGACAATCTTTTTGATGATGCGGGAAGGCACAGTAGTTTCCTAGAGGATAAGAGTACAGAGGAACCCAGAATCGGAGGAGAGCAATGACTCACTGGTAACTTAGAGGAGTGCTGTAGTGGTGTTTCAGTGGGAGCCAGACTCATACAGCTCAGAGAGGTCATTAGGATTCAGGAAGGTTTTGATCTGGGACGCTGCAGCTTGTTCCAGTGTTCTAGACAGAAAGGGGCGATGTTAGAGTTTGGTTCTGTAGTTGTTGTATAAGCCGGGGTTGAGACCAGGCTTTCCGAGGATGGATGGCAATGCTTTTATACTTGTTTCTCTCCCCGGCTCATATTTTCTATGTTGCGGTTTTCTCTCATATACTCTGCGCTCATTCCAGGAAACTCTGGAATATTTGCTACTGTACATCTATTGATTGTCTGTAATTAAATCTTCTCCAACATTGCGCTGCGCTCACTGTAAGTGACTCAGGGATGAAGCCTCAGCTAGACGCGTGAAATGCAAATGTAAATGCACTGCATGTTTTTTTGTTATTGTGGAGACAGACTAAAGACAGGGACAGAAATGAGAAAAGGAAATCGAGTTAGCAACCGTGGCATCAATGCTCACACCAACAGTGAGCATAATACTAGCAGAAAACATCTGTTACGCTGTAGTGAATTCAGACCCTTGCCCCATAGCTGTCTATCTATGCCAAGAAACAGCTAGAAGGACTTATTTGCTATACCTGAGTTTCTGTGGGTTTATCTGAAGCAATGTCTCCCCAAAGCAGGCTTAATCTTGGAGACTGACCCATACTGCCCCAGGCTAGATCAAACTCAGGGCTAAAGCCACGGCTCTCCCACAGTCCCAGCTATGCCACCCTTTGATAGTCGTAGGCCCAAATCCTTTAAATGTTGGGCAGACTTTGAGAGACACTACAGCTCAGGAAAAGAAGCGGGCACTTGCTGGGAGCTTACGCTCTCTGGGGGGAAAGCAGTGTCCCACTTTCAGAGAAGGGGAAAGTACCTTCACATCACTTTGGGCACCACTTCCAGGCTGTGGTAGCAGGTATGAGGACATTCGAAGTCCCAAATGGCTTTCTGGGCGCGCAGAAGTGGCCTCCATCTTACTGCCTCCTATCTCATGCATCACACTTATGAAGTGATGGAGGCTTGGGGTTGGATCCAAAGGGATTTCAGTTCACAGAGCCAGGTGTCGACTGACACACAGTCCCTAGCTGCTCTTACAACAAGACTGAGCAATAGCAGCGCATACAAAGCTACACAGTC
>OMLF01011176.1:6419-18442 GCA_900302615.1 Holocentrus rufus
ACCCTCTTCTCTGCCGCTTGTTTTCTCCAACTTGCATGCAGGCCAAAACACACGCGTACTCCTCCATGCCAAGCCCGGTCCAGAAAAGCTAAGAACCCTGGGCATTTGGGAGACAGCAACACAAACCGGAGAGCGAAAGAGAGAGAGAGAGAGAAAGAGAGAGAGAGAGAGAAAGAGAAGAGAGAGAATCTGTCCATAGCTAATGCTCCTGCTTCTCTTCTAGCTGGAGGAAACCTTCCTGTGGATCTATCAATGACTTCTTTGTTTGGTTTGTTGCAGAGTGCCCCCTCTTTCAGCCCCCTGGAAACAGCCTCCGACCTACAGCAGTAGTAAGTCCACGCTTCTCCTTCCTGTATCGATACTTGTGCTGTAAATCTCGTTGACTCCTGCCAGTATGTAGATGATTATTTACGGCATGTTGTGTGGATGAGTGTCACTGAGAGATTTCTCCACCCTGTGGCGCTTGCTTGCCCGCCTACAGAGAAGGGGGGGGACTCCTGCTTCCTGAGGAGTTCCTATATTTTTTTAAAAAAGGCAAGAAGCTGCCAGAACAGTGTGTCCCCTGTCTGCATATCAGGGATTTTTTTATTTATGTTTTTTGAGGGGTGGGGGTGTTGGAGGTAGTAGCGTGGTGGAGAAATGGCTGCTGCGTGGTGATTTATTTAAACACAACAACCTGGATGTCACAGGGATCGAGGCAACTCTGTCAGTGGCTGCCCAGCTGCTGCATAACTTAAAAACCGTTATCTCCCCTCTGAATGGGTGTGTGAGACTGTGCGTGCATGCATGTGTGTGTGTGTGTGTGTATAATGTATAGACAACAGTTGCATAATGAAAGAGGATGTTTGGTCGGCGTTAAAACAAAGAGCGCGAAGCCCTTGATCCCTTTGTTTTTGTCAGAAGAGATTTACGTCTTCTATTTTTGTTTATGTAATAAAATGTGAGGAATGTTGGACCGAGCGATGGTGACTTTCTTGTGCTACAGTCCGGGGGAAGAAAAAACTTCTACCTCCGTTTATTTATGCCAAGAGCTTTCCATCTGCTGTAATAAGTATGTCAGCATGCACAAGGATTTGTAAGGGGATTTGTAAACCTAATTTTTCACCCTTTGATTTGGTGTGGAGTAAAATGCTTCTGAGGTTGGGGTAAAATAGACATGGGGAAAGTTTACGCACCAAACTTAAGAGCAAAAAAACGAAAGTCTGTAAAGCTTGATTGTAAAACCAAACCCTCTGCTGCAGGACCATATGTGCCTCTTAATGTCATTCACAGTCAAAATGAATGAACGTCTTTGCAAAATTTTTGGGGGGATCCACTCCACAAGTCATTTTTTCCACCAGGATATTGTTTTATGGAAGGAGATTATATGCATTTAGCCCCACAATAAAGCCTATAATTGAGATTCATTAGTTTTAGTAAGTTAAGCAATTTCTGCCCGTTATGAGGAACTTCTCATTACATGTCTGATTTAGTTAAACTGCAGTAGTTATGCAAATGCATCTCTCTCAAGCAGCATGATGTCTGCTGATTTCATGCTATTAGACTTTAGCTTCTTATACTGTGGATTTCCTGTGTTGTATTTATTTGAATTCTTGAATGTAACTTAGAAAGAACACGATTTTAATGACAGCCTGCAGCCAGGAGTCCAAATATTTTTTCTAAGTCCTATGAAAGAGGTTTTTGTTGAGGTAGCGAAGAAGGAGAGCTATGTATCCATAAATTTGCTGAAGCTTGTAAAACTGTGTCTTGGCAGCAGTGAGGAAGCAAAACACATTTGGGAAAACGGTACTCTTTCCCCTAACGATTACATATGGCTCTTGTTTGTTTTTTTTGACCGGATTTATGATGATGTGAGACTTTGTGTCAGTTTAACGAGCGTATTTGTCTGCACAAATAGAGGAGCAGCATGCGGAGCACGTCAGTGGCATCTGAAGTGGAGTAAACCTGAGAAATGTACAGGTGCATGGCAGGGGCCGATGCACCATGTGGGAATGTTCAGAGAATATTTTTAGAAATCTCTCCCATTGGCCTCTTTGGAATGCCAAGATACAGATAGTAGTGAATGCCTTTTCTCAACAACAGTGTCCAAATCTCACACTTTCTTGTTTGAAAGCAACTCCCCTAAGTCAATAATGACAGGACATTTATTACCTCGAGATATATTGAGCAAGAACCATATGACAACTCATCTCCAAATGCCTGAAAACATTTAACACACCTCTTCTTAAATGAATCAGACTGTGTTTAATTAACTCTCCATGTTCCTCTCCTTGCCGTCCAGCTCCTCGTGTAAGTCCGGACGCAGCGAGGTGGAGAAGGACAGAGGATCATCCACGAGTGAGCCCGCGGCTCCAGAATGCGACCGCCATGTTTACAAGAGTGTCCTGGAGGGCGGCGACATTCCCTTGCAAGGTCTACGGGCCCTAAACAAGCGCCACGCCAGCTCCTCCTCCTCTAAAGGTAGGATTCCAGGCACATGTTGCCAGTAAAATGGTGGTTTTATGTGTGTGTGTTTGTGTGTGTGTGTGTGTGTGTGTGTGTGTGTGTGGATGGGGCATTGAACACCAAGCCCATGAAAGACCTTTTACCTCTTAGGCAGAACCAATGAGTTGCAGGCAGAGATGCTGGACTATTAAAAGTGTCAGGGATACATGTGTTTCCTTTTAACTTTCTGTTGGACTCCACACATTTTCTTTGCTCCAGGACGTCACAGCAGTGGCCAATCACCTCGCAGCATTCATTCGCCCCTGCAGCTTTTTGTTTTATTATTGATGCCATGGATGTTTTCATCAACCGTGCACTGGCCATCTGCTTTGAAAAAGTCATGGAGAGAGAGTGAGGCGGTCTTGCTAAGTCAGTGGAAGCTAACCTTGGGGATTTTCCCCCCTCTCGCTCCACTCGTGAGCAGCCAGTCGCTAGGCAGGCTTAGGGCAGGGATCCAGAGCGTTCCAGAGCCGGGGAGCGCAGGGCCGGACAGGGACGGATGAGGAGGGAAGGGAGAGATAAACAGGGCTCTGCTTTTCACAGCCCAGCCAGCCAGGGGTGAGATAAACAGGAGGGACACAGAGGGTGGGCAGGCATGAGGAAGTCAGCTGTCAGTGTGAGGTCAGGAGCTGGAATGCCTGCGCACATGACCAGGGAGAGAAATGCTGGGGGAGGAAAGGGAAGGAAAGGAAAGGAGGGCGAAGGAGGAGAAAGGAAGGGGTAGTGTTCGGCATGAGGGCAATGTTGCCCCCCGTACTTGTCATTGCATCTGGGGAGACACACAAGAAAACCATTACAAGTTCACTTTTGGCACGGCGGATTATATCTTTCCACAAGAGCAATGAATGCAGCCATTAAATAACGATTCATTTTACTAAGGAGGAGATTTTCACTGATTCGTTTCAGGAGTCGTGATTTCATGAAGCGAAGACAAGTAATAGATGTTTTAGCCGATAAAATCTTTTGACCTCGCCTTCACTCGATCTCAGTTAAGTTAATGGATTTGTTGCTCCACGTTTTAAGCAAAGTCAACTGACTAGCATGCTCCCTCATTAGCTTATCTCCCACCAGAGGCGCCACCTTGATGCTCAGCCGCTGCTCACCAGGAAAACTGTAAAGTGTAAAGAAATCAGCTGGAAACCAGAAACGTTGTCATGTGTCGCTGTCTTGTGCTCGAGAAATAAATAAAAAAAATCTTAATAAGGCTTTTGTTTCAAGGAACTAAACCTCCTTGAGGGCCTTTTAGTGGTCAGTGTGGTGGTTCTCCATACCCACATGGATTTATTAATATCAGCTTTACCTCCGCTGTGTGTTTGTCTGGTAGATACGACTGGGACAGATAGATTACTCATGCCTCACTACTGTCTCACAGTGTGTGAAAGTGATGCATCATGTCCCAGTTTTATCTGCGGTGTCGTCGCTAGCGTACTACAGCCAGGGAACCGCAAGGCTCGAGCTCCTCTATTTCTCAGAGGTCTGCAAAACCTGCTTTTAACCAGGCAAATGGAGTCAGGATACATTCTTATTTACAGCAACAGCCTGGGGGAGCAGCAGTGTATTAGCCATCACACCGGCCATTCATCACCGCAGACGCTTGTCTAAGGTCTATAAGTAGAGCTGAGGAAAGTATTATAAATTGTTGTGTGTCAAGGTGGGACAAAGTGCTGTGTGATGTGGTGAGATGATAGAGGGAAGGGGTAAATAAGCCCATTATTCAAGACCAGGCAGATAGTGCAAAGCTTTTAATGGGTACTGTTGCATTTGTTTTCGCTTTTGTCATTTGTTTTAAAAAATGTACTGATGCAGCAGTACGTTTTTTTTTCCCAGATTGTATTTAGAGCAGATTTTTCCTGACCTCCGACATCACATAACATTTCATGGCATATTGCTCTCTTTAACCCTTTATGTTTCACTGTTTATGTTGCTGCTTTATAGTGACCTTGACTGCTCAGGAATCTGTTAGAGAGTTTTTAAGAAGTAGCATTCTCCCTGTTTCATCTTTACAAAGCATTAAAGCATTATACTTCATATTACACAGTGCCATGCTACTAGTATAACAAAGCCATCTATTACTTGATGTGTATTGCATCAAGTCTGCTTCCTCTTCTCATCAACTTTTGATGGAAGTTGGTCTTTACCTTAGAAATGTGCCTGACACTGTGTTTTAGTGTGTATGTGTGTGAACCTGTGACCATTGTAATCTAATATGTTGTTTATTCTGTTGTCCTGCATGCTTGCCAGTGGATTATAAAGGTGGGAATGGCTATATTATTTCACCCTGCTCCTCTGTAAATAGTCGATCAGTTCTTGCCAGTAATGCAATAGGTAACCAGTGTAAGAGTAAGAAGCCCCTTTCTGCTGCCAAAGCCTGCATACCCCAAATCCTCCCCTCTAAGTTCAAGCCCAAGCTGCTGCCGCCCAGTGGTGACAGTCAGGAGAGCAGGACTAGGCCTGTGAGGCACCCTAAGGCGCACAGCTGTGAGGATCTATACACAGGGACATGTGACTCGGACTGTGCTGGAGCAGAGGAGAGGGAGTGCGGGCAACATTCAGACTCTAAGTCCAGCTGTGGCACCGAGTGCGCGGACGGCCTCAGGAATGTTTCCCCTGCAATTAGGAGGAGCACATCTGAGTTTTCTAGCCTCTACAGGACAATGCATCACATCCAGCGGCCCAGCTCGGTCGGCTCCAGCCCCCAGGGCAGCGTCCGCAGCCTGGCCTCTCTTTTCGAGAAGGCAAGGGTCAACGGGGGTGAGAGGTCAGAGGCCGATGAGGCGGGGAACATTCCACGGGACGCCGTGTCGTCACGGGTCAGCGAGTTTGAAATGATCATCCAGCGGTCCAGCTCGGCACCCACCCGCTCCTCCTCCCTGCCAACCCTGCACTCCGGCCAGAGCCACAGCCCCGGCCACAGCCCCTCCCACCTCTACATGGCGTCTGCAGTGTCGGCTGAGTCTCTGCTGGTAGCCGACCCCACCCAAATGGAAGCCTGCGCCCTGGTGGAGGCTAAGGGAAAGGCAGCCGGGGAGGAGGCCTCATCGTCAGGCAATGAGACTTTAGAGGAGGCAGGAGATGTTTCCTCCTCGGAGTACAGACACACTGTAAGGACTGAGTCGCCCTCTGAGACTGAGACTGAAGTTGAGGAGAGCTTCATTGAGAATCCTCCAGAAGAGACCCACCTATCTATAAACATATCAGAGAGTCCCACAGCGTCGCTCCCAGCATCCCCTCCTCAACACAACCACGGCCATCACCACCATCACCTCTTGCACCACCTAAACCACCACCTCCACCTCAAACCCAGCAAGTGTAAAGGCTCCTGTCCGGCCTCCTACACCCGCTTCACCACCATCCTCAGGCACGAGAGGCAGCAGGCCACAGCGCAGCAGGAAAAACCACCGCCTCAGGAGAAGAAAGCCGCCCTCCCTGGAAACCTGTTCCTCATGGGCCCTGCGCCGTTCAGGTTAAGGAAATCCCTGCAGTCCCACCAGGCGAGGAGGACGTTATCAGCCACCAAGGTGACAACGGGGAACCAGAGGCCCAGCAGCGTGTCTCCCGAGCCCAGACCTCTGATCCCTCAGCGCCTCTCCTCCCTGGAGGTCCTGGAGAGGCTGAGCAATGGGGAGGGAGGCGACACTGACCACCTGAGTAACGGGCAGGGTTTGGACGCCAACGGGAACCTACTGCAGCCGCTGGCAGCTCACCGCAGAGGTGGCTATCTCTATACCTTCACCACTGTCACCCCCCCTCTGTCCTGCTCCTGAACGCGTGCCCATCTCTATGGTCACTCATTTCTGTTGACTCTGTCTTCACCTTGTGTCCCTTCTCTCCACAAAGTGACGCCGCCACCCTCCATCTCTAGTCTGTGTGGTGTGATACAAAGTGACAGTGAAGCCTCCATCTCACTCAGAGTGTGGTGTTTGTGCTCTTCCATTTCATGGTGAATGAGTATGGTCTTACTCCCCACAAAACCATCCAAACTATAGGGGATTCAGGCAGCTTTTGGTAACGTATCTTTCCTCGGGTAACATCAGGTTTGAGGTGTATGCAAGAGTGCACGAGGCCGCATAAGCATTACACATAATCCGTGTTTAACAATACTGTGATAATACGAATGGAGATGGCCAAATATTTAATGTTAAAGGAACAGTGCACCCAAAATACAACCCATAGTGCCATCTATCCTTCCAGATAATTTCTGTGTGATTTTTCCTGTGGTCTTCCGTGTCTCCATTCACTCCAGTGGGGCTGGATATTCATTTACAGAGCTCAGACCATCCAAAATTTACTTACACATTTACCTACAAATTCAGGGGCGGATCAATTCATTTTGGCAGTGTTCTTCAGCAGGAAATAGTTCCCACTGAAGTTTCAGGTGTCCATGATATTGAAAGAGCTGTTCGTGTTAAGTTCAATCCATGTAAATTTTTGACGGTTTGAGCTCAAACAAATCCCCATCCAGCCTCATCGTATTGGGATGAAGAGATCATGGCAGATTGGAGATCTCACCAAATTATAGAGAAACTTTCTGGATGGATAGATTGTGCTCAGAGTAAGTGGGAAAATAATGTTTGTTGTATTTATTTTGAGGGAACTGTTCCTTTAACAGTTGCAATCAAATAGCCAAAGCCACTAATGTCACTCCTGGCTTTCATTTGAACTCTTTGAGATTCGTCGTCACCATAATGCTCTAACTTTATTCTTACACAGGCAATAAACCCGACAAATTGAATATTAAAGGCAGGTCTGTGTAAATAGATTCAATCCCAGCATTCATCTGTAATGCTCATGCAGGCTAATACAACAACATTGCATATATTCTCTCAAAGTGATGAGTTACCATGTTTATATTTGTATTTTTTTTTTCTGTCTATTTTGGGGACTACACATATCTGCCATCCTCCATTCTATCACTGTGACAGGTTTGTCCTAGCCAGACAAGATGTTTCCTGCCTCGACTTCCTTACTTAACAGCTGGTACAGGGCATCGGTTCACACAGAGACAGCTAACTGAAAGGTTGATAGTTATTTCGTGTGGCCCCTGGCTTGGACACACAATGAATCATCTATGGAGGGGGTGGGGAGCAAGTTAAATAGTGCAGCGATGTAGCTCATGCAGACAAATTTCAGCAAACTAATGGATGCTGGTTGGTCGATCTATATCAGTGAGCCATGATGTCATATTTTGTTTTTTGTTTGTTTTGTTTCCTCTCTTTGTCGTTTTTTCATGAACACACATTGGATCATTCTGTGTTTATTCCTACGTGCATGCAGGAATACATTTGGCTTTTTTGATGTGTGTGCTTTTTGTTTTATTGATGCACAGATTATAGTGTTTCTTCAAAGCATGAGTGGGTGTAGTCACTGTGTTTTTTTTACATGATTATGTTCTCTGAAATTGAGGAGTTGACTGCCATGTTGTCGTTTTATATTAGGGATATTTTGTTCCTTATTTGGGCTTTCCTTTAGAGTACACGGTTAAATTGTTTCACGGCATAATTGTGTTTCTGTTTCCCTTCAGATTCAGACTCGTCCCCTGCTCACGGGGAGAGCCAGGATGAAGTTTTGAGGAGGCGCCATGGGGATAAAGAGGTACCTTTCCTTTAATCCCAGCCCAGCTTGGCTGCGAAGAGATTAAACTTCAATGACAACGCTTTAGAGTGCTCTGATATGAATGAGGCTGTCATGCATCATACATAATAAAGAATGTGTCACATAAATAAAAGAGTAGAAAAAAAGAGCCGTATCTGTAGAGACAAACGGCTCGGTGTGGTTTTCCTGGCAGAAAATCTTGGAGGAGCAGCGGCGGCTGAAGCGGGAGCAGGAAGAGGCTGACACGGCGTCGAGGCGGCACACAGGCATCGTCCCGACGCACCACCAGTTCATCACCAACGAGCGCTTTGGAGACCTGCTCAACATCACAGATAACACAGAGAAAAGGAAATCGGGCGTAGAGGTACAACGCAGGCCTGCATGTTCCCCCTGATGGCAGATGCTTTGTCAGTTGGTGTGTGAGCCCGGCCGTGTTGTGGCTGTCAGCGGGGTTTCTTCACACACAGATGGCTTTCTCCTCTGTGTCAAGAATCCAGAGGGGTAGAGCGGTGTGGAAGGCAAAATAAATGAGCTGAATTTTATCACTGAATAGCCCCAGCCAACTTCCAGAGATCACTTCTGCAGTGCAAACTCTGCCGACCAACTATATCGCCCCGTAGCTTCATATAACTTCATTAATTTTGATAAATTGCTGTATTGTTCTGTTTGTTCTTGACAGTCCACAGTGGCTAGCCGAGCGTGCCGCAGCAGACACAGAAACACGACCACAAGAATGTCATTCCCGCCATTGCTGGAATATTCTAGGTGGAGCAGGGACACTGAAAGGGCGACTTGCAGGCAGATGAGCTCATAGAAACACAAAATACCAGCAAATCTTTTCTTGTGGTGATTTCTTAATGGACTGTGAGAATGTTAAAGAGTTAAATCCATGTGGCTTGTTTACAAAAAAGTGATGAGAATGGAGATTGGCAAGTGTCCTCTGTCTTTTGGATAACTTTAAAGTGACTCAGTCTTAACTAGGACTGCAGCTAATGAATCATTTTGTCTTTCAAATGTCAAAACTAATGACAAATATCCATCACAAAATACCGCAGCCCACACTGATGTCTAAAAATTGCTTCCTCAGTCTGACCTCCTGCCAAAAAACACCCAAATATTAATTTATAATTATATAAAATGGGAAAAAAGCCAGCACATCTTAGCATTTCTTAAGCTTTAATCAGCAAATGTTATGTTTTTTTATCATAAGCAACTAAAACAATTATCAAAATGTGATCTATTTACTTTCTGTTGATGAATTAATTGATTAATTGACATATCATTGAAGCTCTAGTCTTAAAACAGTCCAGAGAATATTATTCATATTATGTGAATGCCAGTGATCCAAAGAAAATTAATGCTGAGAGTTATTGATCCTGTGTTTTTTTTCTAACCATTTCTTTTTTGTGTGTGTGCAGAGGACTCCGGCCTTGGCTCGCTTTGACTTCAGAGCAGAAACTCTAAAGTAGGTGGAAGTCATAAGGACATACCAGGACTGTTTACAACAACATGCCTGACATATTCAACGCTGCACAGCAATATATAAGCTTTCACATGTTCGGTCATTACGCACAGAATCTGTAACTTTGCTCCTGACATGTGATTGACGATGACAGCGTGCATGTAGGGTTACATCGGAGCAGACCTTGGTCAAATTATTCTTGGAGTTTGTTTAAATTCTGTTGGGATGGGCGGGGTTTGCTATTTCTGAAGAGGGCAGCACATGCCAGAAAATACAATCACAGGAAAGTTCTGTTTAGAAAAAGTAATAAGCTTAACAATTTACCTGATGCAGTAAACAGCAGCGATCTGATATTCCAAGCAGATTGAAACTATTTATCACGGTTCTGCATTAAATCACACACAGTGCATTTTTATATTGTTATTTTTTCCATTTCATTTGACTAACTTATCTCTCTTGAACATCTTTTGCTAGGGAGCTGCCATTTCAGAAGGGAGACATTGTATACATCCTTCGACAGGTGGATCAAAACTGGTATGAAGGGGAACATCATGGAAGAGTTGGCATTTTCCCTCGAAGTTACGTTGAGGTATGTAGCTTCTCTAACGTAATGGATCTGCATGCAACAGCTAATAAGGAAAACTGATATTAAAATAAGTTTATAGTATATTGTA
Source organism: Holocentrus rufus (assembly GCA_900302615.1). Taxonomy (NCBI): domain Eukaryota; kingdom Metazoa; phylum Chordata; class Actinopteri; order Holocentriformes; family Holocentridae; genus Holocentrus; species Holocentrus rufus. Next base: position 16,632 of record OMLF01011176.1, read on the forward strand.
GAGCCAGTAGCCACTAGCATCACGCTTTTAAAAATGAACTCACAGTCTCTCACACAGTCTGTTTTGGTGTTTTCCGCCTGTGCAGCTCCTCCCCCCCACAGAGAAAGCCCAGCCAAAGAAAAGCGCCCCGGTGCAGGTCCTGGAGTACGGAGAGGCCATCGCCCGCTTCAACTTCAATGGGGACACGGTGGTGGAAATGTCCTTCAGAAAGGTACGAAGCGGGGACGGGCCATTACAAACTGGAGAGTCGAACACCACTTACTAAACCACTTCAACTAGATACAGATGTTTTTATATGTTTGTATTGCTTCCATCCTTCATTTATCCACGGAGAGTAGAACTACTCGAATGCAACATTTGGGTTCTGGAAAAAAAAAAATCTGATTCACTAGCAAACCTCACTCACCACAGGGAGTTTATTTTAAACCGCTGTGTTTTAACTGTGCAGGGATAAAACACTACAGACAAGGGGTGCAAAAATGGTTTATGGGACGTGTAGTTTACTCCCCATAAAATCCATTAAGGAAGCAGACTTGTACCGTTGCTTTTTTTTCTTTTTTTTTTTTGTTTTGTTTTGTTTTTCCACATATGTTTTTTGCTGTGAGTCAGTACTTATAAGGTCACAATTCATCTCACAGCTGGGCGGATCGGTTCAAGCCCTCAAACTCTTGCTGCATCTTATGATGATCATGAATTCCTATGGGAGAAATGGGAATTTCAGGCCATGTACTTATATAACCAGGCGGGACTTAGCAGTGCCATGTGACTGTTGTGCTCCATTACTCATGCTCACTTTCAGCATTACCCTGCTTCACATTTATACAGTTCAATTCGATTTTTTTTTCTTGATGTACTACATATTCTGATCTCTAAGCTTACATGGACCATACCATGTGTGTGTGTTGTGTGTGTGTGTGTGTGTGTGCGTGCAGGGAGAGAGGATCACACTGATTCGCAGAGTTGATGAGAACTGGTATGAAGGCAAAATCTCAGGCACCAACCGCCAAGGCATCTTCCCCGTCACCTACATCGAAGTGCACAAACGACCCCGCGTCAAAAACGGAGTGGAGTATCCCGACCCGCCCGTCAGCCAGTCGCCACAGCGCAGCACCAATGCTTCTCCTCAGGTAAGGACGCTCACCCACTCTTCTGGATCACCCTTGGGATACACTCAGGGATGTAGTGGAGGGTAAACTCACATAAACTTATAAATTTCCCATCTTTATAGGCTGGAATGGAACTTTCTGGAGATAAATGCATAGTATATATTGTAGTAAGTAACTTAAATGAAGATGTAAATTAAAGTAGTAATGCATAAGATGTTTTTTTCTTTATTTGATCAGCTATCGCTCATGCTAACTACTCAGTTTTTATTCTATTCCCATAAAAGGGAAAGCCAAAATGCATCACTTCCTGTGTGGCATATGTTTTTCCCCAGGAAAGACCTATCAGACAGTAAATGTAAAAACTTTTATGAACTGGATGTAGGTTGAATCATAACTGCCTTTTAACAATCTGTGACAGAGACGAACAAAACAGACATTTATTTGTATGAATCATGGCTTATTACCTTAATGGTCTACTGAATATAATTGACTTTTGGATATATTGGTAAATTTACCCAACTTTTTATCTACCACTACATCACTGGGTGAGGTGTTCCCTCAGAAATTCTCCCCAATTTTGTCTCTATTTCCCATGTTTACCTTGAACATGTCATTTCATTTTATTTATTTATTTTTGTTTTTGTTTTCCTACTGAAGTTGTCTCATTCTTCCTTTATTTTTCTTTCCTGACACCCCCCTTCTTCT
>OMLF01011179.1:0-11808 GCA_900302615.1 Holocentrus rufus
AACGTGATCCCCAGAGACCTGCTGAGCATGAGATCCGAGCAGCCTTTGGGTTGTGAAAGTGATTATCAGGGGGTATAATAGTAAAACAGGGACACAAGGGGCTGCCTCACCTCCGTCTGAAGGAATGCTCCCCCTCACTGACTCCTTGACCTCTGCCGGCCCCACCGACACCCCGAGCAGCTGACCCTAGGAGGCCCCATACAGGGGAAGGAGATAGAAACAGGGGGACTATCCAAAGTTCTGCCTGTCAGCAGCTGCCCTCTGGCATCCTGGGAATCTGCCCCCCAATGGGTGGGTGAGGACAGGCAGCAGGTGCAGGGTGCTCTGCAGACACCACCTGGATCCCCACCAAACACTCACACCTGATGCTTTCACCTGACGCACCGAAAATAAGAGCCGTTTGTTGCCCGCCTGAACCCTGACAAGATGAAGGGGGGCTAATTAGTAACTTTGATAAAAATAAAAAAAGCTCAGGTCCAGGAGTTCAGGAACCCCAAGAGCTTTGATGAGCATGTGTAGAAAGAGAGGGTGATTGATCGCGGCGAGGTCCCTAAGGGTCACCCAGAGGGCTAACGCAGAATGTGCCACCCTCAGAGTTCACAATGCCAACAGATGGTACTGTAACATTGTGGTTTGGGTTACACTTTTTATAGGATTCGGTTGTTTATTCACTTTTGGGTCTCTGTGTACATTAATCAGCGACCTGTCTGACCTCGCCGTACTTCAGGCCCTTTCAACTTAACAGCTGCTGCTCTGTTTTATGAGGTATTAGTCGATGCATTATTAGGAATATATTCCTGGACTCGTATTTCAAAAGAAACGCTTCAGATCACTTGCTCACTGTGGTTTCACTTTATACCAAAATACATTGCACCAAGGTGCACGGGAGTCATTTTGATAATGTCTCAAGAACAAAGTTGAGATGCTTGACCTTTTCAAGGCATTACCTTTTCGGCGGCAACACAATGTTCTATTTTTGAGGCAGTGTACCTCCTGAATACCTTTACTGATTTAGTGTTTTTCAAGCAATGCCCATGAATGTCAGTGATGTTTATTTTCATTGAGCTCCATGGAAACTTGCCCTGTAATGTTTTCTAACATCACAGAGCTATTACCTTCAGGCACTTCACAGTGTATCCGAGCAGTATGACTGAAATGAGAAAAAAATAAATTATATGTGTATATATATGTGCCATGCTTGCCATTTTCTCCTTGTTTTTTATTTTCTGTCCTCTGTGTTTCAGTTTTTTTTTCTTTTTTTGGCACTTCAAGGTTGATGGAAGTTAAGTGTTATCCTTCCACAAACAAAGAGAAACTGTAACCCTATCATTTGGCACTGGAGAGTTGTGTGTGCAAGGGGGCTTTAGACTAGACGTTTCAGCTGCCGTAGTGGAAGCGGACTAAACAAACCACAAAACAACCCCCCCCAAAATTCATGCATATCAACACTTTCAGAGGTTTTGCCAGAAAGCGTCAGGATTTTAGAAACACGAAGCCAAAACCATGTTATTTGGGCACAGAAAGGCTTGGTAAATGATGCATGGCTCGAGCATGTACGTGTTACAGCCCTCAGTGGCGTGGATTGGCAGAGTAAACCCACGCCTCAGCATGATGGATCTCTCTTTCCCATCTCACAGGCAACAGCTTTATCACAGGACAGGGAGCCCTCCACATTTTCCACCAGAGAGAGAAAGACGCAGACAGACAGAGAGGGAGAGAGGGAGAGGGAGAACCAGAGCTTATAGGAAAGCCTGGGAACCAATAAAAAGAAGGAAGCCCTCTCCTCTTGGGTCCTCTGTTTTCCGTTTTGACTGTAATGTTTTCTCTAAAATAGGATTGCTACATATTCAATTTGTTTTCTGGCCTCCATCTCCAGCCTGTATTTGAGGTTATTCTAAAATTGAAAAAAAAATAAATAAATTCAGCATTTGCTACTAAAAGAAGTTGGAGGTTCATCTTTCCAGCTTTTCACTTCCATTCACTCTGCAGGGAAGTCTTTCGCTCTTTTCAAGGGCCTTTTTAGGCTTACTGGCCAAACATGAAATTGTTTCCCTTTGGTGTCCCTCTGCCTCCGCGCTCAAAGGCCTGGACTCTGACACACTTGCCATGTGTGTTATCTGCAGCTGCCTGTGTGGTGATAGGATGGCACCAAACATCCTTTCTCTCTCTCGCTCCACCAGGGCATGGCCGCTGCCAGCTGCCTTGGCAGAGGCTGCCCTCCAGACATGGGCCGAGGCCATGCCAGGACGAGTGGAGATGGGCAGACGGCACCTCAGGCACAACCTCTATTTGACTGCCCAACCTCTGTCTCCATGCAGAACAGAGAATTATACTGTAGCTAAGTTTGAGGCGTAAGTGTGTGTGTGTGTGTGTGTGTGGCTTTTGGAGTCCATCTGAAATGTGGAATTGGCATTCTGCTGGCATGACTGTCAGAAAAGCCAGCGCATTATTTCCTTCAGATGTTCTCTCCGAGCTTTCAGCACTCATAGGTCTTTTTCACATCCAATGTATTCTGTATACTGGTGCTAGATGATGAACAAAGAGTTGCACGATGGTGTTGAGTGAAATAAAACATGTTGAAGATTAGGGTTTGGCAGCGCCGTCGCCCCTGACCAGAAATCCTGCGCAATTTTTAAGAAGGCTAATAATGGAGGTGGTGAATGGAGAGAGAACGACAGCGCGGCATTTAATCTGGCTTGAGAGCTATTTTATTCTAACAGAAGCACCGCAGATCCATTACATATGTGGTTTTGAAAAGCTACCTGGTTCCTTAAGTAGAAACCCAGCTGTTCAAACAAATGCTTTACATGAAATCTATTGTATTCCAAAATTGAAATGTTGCATTGCACAAAAGAGCCATTCAGTCTCGTATAAGGGGATTTTTTTTTTTTTTGGTGACAAATTATCAGTCAAAATGCAACATACACATACTCCATGCTTCAAAGCGCACATTTACCCTCTATTTCTCATTCATAAAGACAAACAAGAGGCATTACAATCCCAGCTGCTCTGTTTTGTTTTTTTTCATTCTATCGTTTTATTCGTTTGGGGGAAAGATGGCGTACAGCTTTTACCAACTCCCAAGTGCCACGCGGGATGATTAAAGAGAGGAATGTGTCAGAAAATGAGTTTGCCACCCTGTACCCGTTTATTGATAGATGGAGTGCAACAGCACAGCCTGCGTCTTTTTGCATAAAGATGGAAGAGGGTGATAAAGGGTCTGTGTAGCGCTCAGGCCGTGATTGATATGCCCACAGTGGAGTGCAGGGAAGCCACCCAGTAATTCAATTAATCTTAACCTGAACACTAGTAATTGCTAATGTAACTAGCTCTGACTGTACATTAGACAGGAGGGAGATTGCTGTCACAGGAGCATGTCCTGCTGATGGAAGTAGGAAGGAACATCCTCAGTGCTCTGGAGTTGCACAAAAGGGCTCCTTTCACCATTATCCTTTCTCCTAAAGATGAGGATTTGCATGTTAATGAGATGAGCCGAGAACAGATTTCCTCAGCTTGGACCAATGTGATTCTGCCGGGAGATGAAACATATTAGGGGAATTATGGATGCAGGGAAATCTGGTAGTCGCTCCCCTCGGCGCGTCGACTCACTCTCCCAACAGGATTGTGCAGCTCTGTGCGGAGCGAGTGGACACTTAGCGAGGCACAAAGCGCTGGCGTGGCTTGCAGGTGTAGTTTTTAATGGGTTCATTGACGGGAACAGATGCTTGAGAAATCTCGAGTCATTGTTTTGTCGTTCTTTTGTGTCTAGTGCCTATTAGGCTCTGCGCTCTTGTGTCCCGTAAACAAATGCCTTTGGATTGTCAAAAACCCTTTGAACACACCCTAAGATATTGATCCTATTGTTTTGCGGGAGGGCCCGACAGTGTTTTTGGAGGTGTTGACCCGAAGAGACAGGAAGACGGGGCTTTTTATGGGCCGGTTTTATGCATCCTCTGGAAACTGGACACCTTGAGAACAGCAGATAAATCAAGTTTGCAGTAAAATCTATTTTTCTTACCCTCCCGTGCCTCATTGTTGTGCCACGCCTATTTTCTTCTCGGCATCTCGGGTTCTGAACGAGCACAAACATCAGTTCCTGCCACCGAGTTCAAACCGGATCACCGAGCTCTGGAACGGATCCCAAGTGCTTGCGAAAATTGATCCTGTGACATCAATACCTATTGTTTCAGTCGTGCGTTATTGCAGTCATTTTTATTTATGCAGCTGGCTCGCCGTGGGGCAGCTAAGGTCAGTTTGGACGAAGGGTGTAACAACAGCGTCGAGCCTGTGGGACTTGACATGAGCTCAAGTCATTTCAACCGTCAAACATGGCGGGGCCCGGGCTCATTATATCATTATGTTGTCAGGGCGATTGTTTACCCCGACATCCTCGTCTCACACAGAGACATCCTCCTCGAAAGCTTTATCCATTATGATCAACAGGAGGAGGAAGCCGGCTATTTAGAACCAACCATCAGACGAGACAGATCGACGCGATACAGAAAGTCTTCGCTAACAAGATGGCTGCATGTTCCTTAGCCCCCCGCCGCCGCCTCTTCAAACACGCCCCCATCAATTATTAATCCAACCAATTAGCAGGGCTGCATTATTCACCAGGAAGCTGTGATCACATCCATTAACAGAGCTGCCTTGACTCATTGTGGGACTCCCATGCGGCCTTCACACAGCCCGCAATCCCCTACCCAGTGACCATCAAATGGCATCCTCCAGCATGGGAACCTGCATGACAGCACTGAGGAAAACAGCATAATTCGTTGATGCAGACAGTCAAGCATGCACTAAGATTGGATACCATTACATTTCGGGTTTTTGAACTTTTCTAGCCTGTGCCAAATACTGAGTATGACTAATGTTTTAAGACTTTTGTCTTAAGGGCCCACCTAAACCCAGAAACACCATCTGTGCTTTATTTTATAGTTTATTAAGCTTTCCCTATTTAGCTCTGATGAGTATGTAACGGTTGCTGTCCTCCCACAGCTTCCCAGAGCTCCGAGGACAGAGCGGCAAGTCTGACTGCTGTCACCAGGATTTATGAACCCTCAAATCGTCGAGCGAAATCACTTCCTGTTTTGCCCGTGTTTACCGGACACACGGGCGGGCAGCCGTCCGCTGGATAAAAAAGTGATTTATTTTCATTTGCTTATCTGCTTAATTGATGTCCCCCAGGCCTCCCTGACAACCATAATTTCATTACACAAACAATTTAGAGAAGTTTTATTAACACAAATGAGAGTTCAGGGTCCCCAGTGGTTTACATGTTGCTCCTACACATTTGGAGTCACGTTGTGCCTCAAATTGACTTTGTCAGGCTAAACCCTTGTACCAGAGTCATTAATAACCACTGTGTCTGTCACCAATGCAAAATGTAGAGAAAATGATTCTAATTATTAGCCTATTATTTCACTCTTAAGTAGTAAAATGGATGATTTTTCAGGGGGAATCTGAAGAGATTGCAAAGCCCAGAGATTGACAAGCAGGAAGCATTAAAATGAGCCATTATGCTGTTTCATATTGAAATCTGAGTGGAGTGAACAGTGGGCAGCTAAATAAAAACCAGAGAATAACTTATAACTAACTGGTTTTTATTTGTTAGCAGGAGAAACATTTACTTACAGGAAAGAAAAAGTCAAATCCAGTTATTTGGCAATAAACTAAGGAATGTTTTAATCAATTTTTTTTTTAATGGGCATTTTCTGTCTTTCATCATGCAGCTGATCTGACAACTACACTAGTTCCAGTATTTTTCCTCATCTTTGTGTGCATTGAAAATGTAATTTATTAAAGCCTCATGCTAGAATTATATAAAATAGAAAATGGTTGTTTTAATCATATTTTTAATGCATGTGCTTCACACCTTAGTGAGTTGTAACTCGCTGGAATTAACCGGTTGGTGCCTTCAACCAGATTCTCATTATAGCCATTGAGATGCAATTGTATTGATTTTGTTGTTGAGGCATTGATTTGTGTGCCTGCAGAGACAACTGTGTGTAATTAGGCTCATACTGTCCAGGGGTCACCCCAGTATCACCTCAGCTGTCCCCAGTGATGCGTCTGTGCTTTCCTTTTCCCTGCCAAATGTTTCGTGAGCGCTAATGCAGAACCCTGTACACATGCACAGCACATGCACGTTATGTGTGCACACATGCAGGCACACACACACACACACATGCACAGACTCAATGGCTGTAGTGGGCAGGTCTGTTTCTGACATACCATTCATTACATCATATTATTTTCCACTCAGCCCAGCAGCACCAGTGAATAATCTCTTTCACTGCCCTGTTTTTGCTCTTATGTTTCTTTTCTCTTTCTTGTATCCAACTGGCTTTTAACAGGGTCGGCTCTGGCAAGGCGTAAATCCAGCAGGAGGGATTTCCCTCGCCCACAAAGCTTTCACTTCTGGCATGGAGTGCCACTGCTCGTTTCGAGCTCTCCCCGATGAACTCTTGGATGCACGTTATAGAGCAATGGCCCTTTTTAAGAGCTCTTTGAGTCTTTAGGTGAATGTGCACATATACGCACACACAACAAAATACCCAACTCTTTGGCATGTAGCTTCAACACATATGTGCACACATAAATGCGTAAGTCATGCAGACACACACACACAGCGCTGTGCATGTATTTGGCACACCGGAGCAAACACTCTCTGCAAGCATTCAACTCAGATTCAACAGATTTTGCTTTTTACTTCACCACCATTTATCGTATAGGTTTACAATTGCATTACAGGACAGTAATGTAAATGCAAATGTGATTGAAAATGGTTCATAATAGCGTCCATTCAATTGTCATGAATATGAATTGCGCTAATATGCATTTCGTTCTGGTTTGCTTCTTTTCCCACTAAATGCATTCTCTTGAGTGATCGTGTACACCCAGCCCTTCCTTATGATTGTCTTTACACTCTGTTTATTTATTTTCTAATTGTGATTCGGATGGCCCATATTTATGCATGCCATGGCCCATGTCCGCATGTAACGCACATCCGTCATTCAAGCCTGGCAGAGTTTGACTCAATAACAGCGCAAATATTCAGCCATTATCTCTCTCCAGAGCACTCCCTCAATGTTAATGTGTTTTTAGGACGATTACATCAACGTGAAATATTGAAAAATAACCCCCTGATTGATAACATGAATCATCAAGCCTCTGTCCCCTCCCCCTTGAACACCTCATTTACCATCTCCGTGGCAACGCGCTGGGAAGCTGCCTACGTGTAATCACCTGCTCACATGAGATCTGGTTATGGAGCTGGCTTAGTAATCAGGCCGGCCTGGGGAGAATTAGGACATTCGTTATTGGACTGATATGGGCAAACAGCTGCAAGGGCCATGCCTCTGTAATGCCATACATAAATACACCGCAGACCTGCTCGTAAAAGAATGAAGTGTAACATCCCTCATGCAGATAACTGTTAATCTATAGCCGTTCATGTAATAGAGCCTTTCAATCAGTCATTTGACTCTCTTGCGGAGGTTAACCCTTTGGAAGCTAGAAATAAAAGATTGAAACAAGACCTTGGTTGTTTTTCACAATGACTGGCTAATTCAGATGTCCTGGCAGCAGGCAAAACTGTATATCAAGCTTAAGACCTCGGCAATATATCATCCTCTCTCTTCCATCTTCCCTGTCACTCACCATATTATCCAAATAAAGCCTTGAATATGGCTAAAAAAAAAAAAACAACACACACTGACCGACTGATGTTTTGGATTATTTCACAAAGGCACATCATTTGCATTGGTGGTTTGCATCAGTTTCGCTTCTGTGCTCAAACTCACTTTCCAGTTTCGACAGTATGCCTTTTATAGCAGGGAGAGAGAGAAGGGAAAAAAAAAAAAAAGCCTCCGCTACGCTATACGCATTGTCCTAACCCCGACAATGAGGTTCTGCCCTGTAATTACGTTCTATTTCTAAAACCATCCGTCTTTCCTCACAGAGAGCTGACAGGCTAAAACATTAGCAAGTTGTCAGACGCTCCCGCTCTCGGTTACACTTCATATTATCCTGCACCCTCAATAGTTTCCCCGGCTTGCCAGATGGGGTTACCTATCCCCCTGCCGTCCGGGCGAGGAAGAGGAGGTGTTTTCCTGTTGCATGGTCAGTTTAGCCCGGCCACGACGGGGCCTCCCGGTCTCTCCCTGGAGGTCTGTTGAGTTCTGGGTCAGAGCCCAGCCCCAGGCAACCACTGGCTCCACTTGAGCCATTCCGTGTTGTTTTACCCACTGTGACACTCAGCAGCGGGCTCAGTCAACACCTCATTTTTCACCTTTTCTTTCAGCGACAACCTGCTCCCCGTCCTGCCCCACCTCGCCGGAGCTGCTCGCCGCTCGGAGCACGGGCTCGCGCAACTGGTGCTGATAGCGCGGCGACCCCGCACACCTCCAAATCACCTGTTCGTTATGCACGGCACTGCTGCCTCAACAGAAATGAGCTGCGCAAAGTTCCATTTTCCCCAGGCTATTTATTTAATGGATAATGCAAGGGGCGCAAAATGGAAATCACGCATTCTACCATGTCGTTAACCCCGACTCCTCCCTTGCCTGCCTTCCCACACTGCATTTATTCTCATCCCTGGTGAGCATAAATCATTTTGGTAACTTGTTATTACCAAGCTCATTATTTATTCTCCTCAATGTTTAAGGAGAAGCAAAAAAAAAATAATAAAAAAGAAACGATCAAATATTTAAAGCCTTGCGGGTGTGAGTAAAAGAGCAGAATCTTCATCTGCTTCTGTCTGTCTGTCTCTGGCACGACAATCTAGGGAAGGGAAAAAAAAAAAAAAAAAACCTAGAGAGATTCTGCAAGCCTGTATGTAATGAGTTTATGTCCAAAGAAGCGATAAGAGGGAGCTTTTATACATGCTAATCTCTGCCCCTCTCTGCTTCTCCTGTGGTGGCAGGACGGCACGGAGGGTGAGGGGTTGCTGGTGCGCTCGCCGTGGCTTTGGCACGGAGATTGAGGAAAGCGATGCGACGTTGCCAGGCGCTTTGTATCCCGAGTCCAGGAAGGGAGCGAGGGGAGAAACAGCGAGAGGGAAAAAAAAAAAAAAAGCGAGGCAGTGAGGGATGGACGGAGGGAGGAAGAGAAGAGAGAGAGAGTGGAATAGGAGAGCAGGAGGGAGCCAGTAGACAGAGAGGAGCGAGCATGGAGACAGTGTAATCACTTTTACACCCCCACTACTGCTGTCTGCCTGATGCTTGACTCTTATCCCCCGTCTTCCCCTCGCTCCCCCACTCCCAATATCTCACACTTTCTATCTCCCTTTCATTTTTTCCCCTCTCTCTCTCTCTCTCTCAGTCTAAACAGAAACCCGAGCTCGCGGGTTACGGGCATACGCGCCGCACCGTACGCTATCTTGTTAACATTTGTTCAGCGAGGTAACGTTAGAATCTCGACTCCCAACACCATGTTTAAAGTTAACTGTCAAATATTTGTCTTTCATTACATTACAATGATCACATTTCATATGGGGCAAAAAAAAAAAAATGTTTTACTGCCTCTTGCTTCTCAGTGGCCCGGGTCCCGAAAGAAGAAAGAAAACAATTTGAAAAAATCGCGGGATGACGGTGGCTGAAACTGACACCGTCTCCATGCCGGCGAGGTGCGCCGCGTCGACTGGGAGCAAGCTGCAGCGATCTTATGAATTCCCAGTGAGGAGGTCTGGCAGCCCCCCCTGTACTCCACCTCTGCTGGCAGAGACACTACCTGACTAATTTTGGCTTCTCATGCGCTCGTCTTTGAACAGAACAATGGGTCCTTTTCAGAAGTCGTTCTATTTTCGAAAATCCCAGGCGGTTTGCAGTCAGAACTCTCAGAAGCAAGCCAGCAAGACGAACTTGGGCTTTCAGTCTGTCAGATACTTAAGTTGCATGTGTGTGTTTGTGTGTGTGTGTGTGTGTGGTGCCGTATATTATAGAGCACAATTACACCACTGTAAATTATTATCCACATTGACATGCTGTCCTGCTGCCATAGTGTGAAGCCCGTCGAGTCCCTACATGTGTGAATTTACTGTTTTATGGCTTTGAAGACGCACATAACGTGATTTCCAAAATATTTTCGCAATGCATTGTGTGGCTTGCAGCACGCTGTGCAAAACAGAGTCTAATTTATAACCGTGCAGCCGCCGCACACATATCACGCCGCCACCGCCACACCCAGCCCGCCCTCTGTATTTCTCTCATCTCCTCCCTGTATTGAATCTCATCACAAGACTAAACACTGGATGTGCTGGCATCTTCTCAGCAGCTGATACCAGTGGATTTTTTTTTTTATATAAGAGATGGATCTGCAGGCTACTTCCCTCTCCTCACCTCTTGTTAATGTAAATTGAAGATGGCAGTGAAACCCTCTTACACAGCCTTCCCTCGGCAACCGTGACACTAATTCATTCATTTTTACAGGAGCTCCCCACTGGAGGTTCGCCGACTGCGATGGCGAAACACAAGCCACGGCGAGCCCCGCTGCTCTGTCCTCATAATGGAAAGCAGATGCAGGCGAAAACTGAAACTGCTCAGGTTTGAGGCAGAGTTTGAATTAAGCCGCAATTTATCATTGCCCCGGCCGCCTCAGGGTTTTTATACCAGGGCAGGAGTAATGGAGCAAATTTTGATAAAGAAATGCTCCACTGACAAAAAGAAGGATTCTGCTTTAATCTTAATATGATAACAGGTATTCATGCCTGTATGATTAATGCCATATTATTGTATCTGTGCAATACACTAAATGCATTTTTTTTTTAGCTGCAGCCATAATTTTTGTTGCCGTTAACAGGAGCCTGCCATTTTGAGCTCACTACAGTAACCTTGTGAGCAAACAGTGGCATTTAAGCACATCAGCACAAGAGTTTAATGACCGTATGCTCTTTTTGAATATGAGATGACTTACCGAGTCTGCTCACGTTTCCTCGCACTGATAACTGTAATGAAACCATCATCTCTGATTTTACAAGACTGTGTTTAATAAGCCCTCTGCCGGAATACTTATTAGATCATAGGGGAAGGGCTGATGGGAGGGCTGGGGAACGCGGCGGAGGCTGTGCTGAAACCTCAATTTCTTCAACAAAGCAACCGAGGAGCCTCTAAAAACAGAGTCCTCGCAGGGGCTTTTTTTTTCTTTACCGAAGGGCCCGAAAGCAGCAGGGAAAACCAGTGCACGGCTCCGCTCAAGAGGCTGGACTTATTCTCACCTTATTAAGAGAGGGGAAATGTCAAATGGGACAAGCGTTTGCGAGTGAAAATCAAAAAGCAGCGTCCCTGAGCAGTTGAAATGCTCAGGCGCGGCGGTGCCAGCGACAGTGGGGGGATTGTCTTTTTGCCAGCCCATCATTTTGCGGCCGCGTTCTTAGAAATTCACAGTAAGGATCCGAAACTGGGCCCGGGCTGGAGACGCGTAATCTCTTATCAGACTTTAGCCCTAATATTTATAAATCACAAGCTTTTATGTCTTTTTTTTCCCCTCCTGAGCTTTAATACTTGAGTTGCTTCTTCTCCCAACATCAGCAGCGGCGGGCGCACAGACAGGATCTGCGCCGGCAGAAATTTGGCTCAAAGCGGATATCTTTTCAGTGACAGTTTATGTGGTATATTCAGCAAAGACCGAAATGTTTATATTGAATGTTTCAGCAGCTCGAAAATCACCATGGTAATGGTCCCAAAGACAAAAGCCCTAGCCTTTTGTCATGGGTAATTATCGCAGAGCGGTCCCCTCAAAGCCTTCCATTTGGCTCTGAACAAATTCACATTTAATTACGCTCTCGTGCTTTTGACAGAGCTTTTTTTA
>OMLF01011181.1:0-14249 GCA_900302615.1 Holocentrus rufus
CCCCCCTCCGCCCCACCCCATCCTGTCCTCAGACGTAAAACTGTCTCCCTGTCCCTGAACAGAGGACCAGGCTTTTCGCTTTCAGCCGCTCTCTGATTCTCAAAGACAGACAGAGAGGCAGCAAGGTCTCTTTTCCGAGGTCTCTGCCCCTTGGACGGCCGGCTGCTACCATTACAGGCCATTTGATCCCAGCAGCCCGTTCACTTGATCCCCTGCTGCAGGCCTGCTGGCCCTGTGCGCCCGCCTGCTGCACCCAGAGGTGCTAATGCAGGTGTATTTGACAGAAGCCAGTGGAGAGGACATAGGGGACTGAAACTCTCCGACGGGTGGATCTGTGTGCCATGATGGTACCACTTGTGTGTGTGTGTGTGTGTGTGTGTGTGTGTGTGTGTGTGTGTGTTTGAGCCAAGGCACCTGGCCTACTTTCTGCTAGCACGCTAGCAGCGTTCTCCCACTGTGGCGTGGATAACTGGCACATGCTGCAAATGTCTGTGAAGCCTTTTAACTGTGACCTTTTGTTAAGTATGGGTTTCAGCAGGCCTCGGTGCAGCCAGCAACCCCCCCAACACACACACACACACACACACACACACACACACTTTTTAATACTTCCTGTGTATCAGCTGGAACTGGAACTAAGATTGCAACTCTTCGTTTGTAAAACTAAAACAACAATAGAGGCTTTAATAAAGCTGACTATGTAAGCTACAAGATTCTTGATCTTAAGCATACAAGAATATCGTGACCAAATACATCACGATCAAAAAGAAGTTTACTTTGAAGTGTAATCACTAAGATCCTCGTTATTTTATTATTTTTTTTATTTCCATCTTCATTTCCTCATCACTTTGGTGTTTCTGCACTGCCCTACCCAGAGATCACCTGTCAATCAAACAGTGTGGGCGGGACTTGGATTTCCTGTTGATGGAGATTGAGTTTCTCTGTTCCTTGTCTGTTCATGCATGGCGGCTCTGGCTGCTCATGGTTTCTCCCCAGTTCTTCCTCTTCTGTTTATTCCAAAACAAACCTAAAAAGCACCCTCCTCCTCCTCCTGCTGCGCCGTATCAGCTGGCAGTGGAGAACAGGACATCTATTTATATGAAAACGCTGTGGATTATTACTTTAATTCGACCGAGCTTGAATCTCAAGACAGGATTTGTCCTTCCGAGCAGCACGTGCCGCAGATATTGCAAAAAGCACAACACATAAATCTGGGACGCACAATGGCCCCGGGATGGAGAAATTGAGTCAAATCAGAATAAAAGAATATACATCGTTTTTTTGTTGTGCTTCTCAAACATCTTCAGCTCACTGGGCTCGGCTTGGAGAATTCAAACTTCACGGACTTATTTAGACAGACCTTCCTCTTCCAGTGTAAACCATTAAGACGGCTGACCTTTGACCCAGTAACATCGACCCAACCTGTCCGTCTCCGTCAGGTCATCAGCTGTCTGAAGGGGCTGCGGCCTGCAGAGACCACCGCTCACGGGATTTGTTTAACTGCTTAACCTTTCACAATAAACTTGTCTTAGAGTCGCCGTGACACCACTAAAAGCAGAAAACTGCTCCCAACTCCGCAGTAATAACACCCTCGGGATTTCTTAGCACCTTTCCTTCTCTGTCAACACCCGGCAGCTGCCAGCGCAGCTCAAATATCCATCAGCTACCACACTGGTGAGGCTGCAACACCGTGCAATATGAACCAAACCTGAGCCGCCGGCCAGTACAGTGCCATAAACAGGCGCTCAAATGGGGCGAATGATATAATCAGATAACCTCTGGGATCATTTTTCTTTGACCCTTTTGGTTGTCATAACTAACTTTGTTGTGTGCAGCACATACCGCTGCAGATTAGGTCATCGGGCGAGCTGCAACCAAAACCTACTGAAAATGAACGGTGAATAAGCCACTTTTTGCTCTAAGTGGAAAGACTGGTCCTAAAAACCAGTCTCAGTGACTAGATACTTACAGGCAGAAAGCTGATACGTTTCACGGCCGACCGAAACATCACATGCCTGCAAGGAGAGAGAGAGAGAGAGAGAGAGAGAGAGAGGAGGCCTGTCAAAAAGAGAGAAGAAGAAAACGGAGAGGGGAGGGAGGGAGAGAAGAAAAGAAGAAGGCCATGCATGATCAGAGGTAGAGAAAATGAGAGAGCAGGTTGGTGATTGCTCTGCTATCGTTGTGTTGCGAGGAGATTAGAGGAGGGAAGAGGGAGCGACTCGGTGATCAAGGGATGATTCATGGGACGTCTGCTCGGCTGCGATTCGACGGGCTGATCAGAGGGAGGCAGGGAGGGAGAGCGAGAGCGAGGCGGTTTGTACGAGGGCTTACTTGCAGGGAATCTTCTCCACCGGTTTCGCTGTCACATTGTAGTCGCATGGCGAAGTGTTTACATCCTGGCATAGGGAGCAAAGTGAAGATAAATCAGTGTTTGAGAATATGGAGGCGCTGCCACGGGAGCGTTTTGTCTGCTGTGTCACACTGACAACAACATGTTTCCAGCACCTTCTGTGTTCAGTTTGTCCACAGCAGGTACTTTTTTTTTGTTTTTTTACTTCTTCTAAGCCAAGACAACCCAACACTGTGATAAAACATGTCATCCCACTGTCAAATGCACTGCAAAAACAATTACAATGAATGAGCAATGCCTACACTAATTACTCCCTTTTGTTTTTGAATAACACACCAGAATCCAGGTCGTGTAGAGGCCCATAATGTAATAACTGCATATAATGTAATAAATGTCAGTTATGTAATAAAATGAAATGTGACACAGCCTACAGCACAGTAAAAAAAACAATAATGTTGAAACATCTAGCAATAATGTAGTAGAGTTTTTACCCTGGGCTTTTTGACTTATTACATTATTGACTGTTTAGTAAATTGCTGACAATTTTTTTTTGACGAATAATGTAATAACATCAAACAATAATGTAGCAACACTCTGAAATCTCTTCAAATTTCTCTTTAAATGTTTAAAATGTTCATATTTGTGAATAACTGAATAGTGAATAGTAAATAACTTGACATCCACTTTTAAAATGAGGCAGGTCAGAGCTGCACATTAGGCCTTTTCCTCTCTACTGAGAAAAAGTCAACAAAACATCATCCATTTAATCTCGGCTGACGTCAGAAAGCCGTAATGGTTAATATAATTTTTGCCAATAACAAGAATTATGGTTTCAAGATGTTATTGCATTATTGGCTTTACGTTATGGGCTTCATTATATTTAGTTTTATTACATTACAGACCTCTATAGGGCGCTGGTATGGGACAGAGGTCTGTATATGACAGGAAGGGGGTTAAAGGTCACATCCCCCCCTTTCCCCTCCCCCACCTTGTCTCTGACACCCAGGGTGACGATGTCGGGACGGGGGCAGTTTTTGAAGGAGTAGGAGGCCTGTCGCTTCAAGATCTCCTGGGTGGAGTCGGGGAAGTCGTACGCCCCGGGTAAAAGCAGATCCCCTTTACGTGGACCCCAAATCTGGGCGTTCCTGCCCGGGCTTTTAAACCCGTAAGTCTTCTTCACCGGGTTCAGCTCGGCTTCCTCGGTGAAGTCCCGGATGTGGTAGTGACCCGGGACGGGGGTGTCCTGGAGGCAAAGTGACAGAAGAGAAGCTTTTGGGAATGTGTGACCTCATCGCCGGGCGTTGGGACGGACACTCTGCCCTAAATTATTACCATGATGCATCACCACTGCGCCGTTATCTTCAAGAGCTAAATACAGCTGAAGTGATTCCAACAGACAGCAGTGAGGCTTCAGGGAGGTGTGGTAAAAGTCGTTTTGCACATGTTGAATTATTGTGAATATTTAACTATAACACCTCACATAGATGCAATTTTAATTCAACAGTAACACACAAAAGGGAGCGCTGTGCCGTGTGGTATTGGCAGCGGTAAGCTGTGGTTATTGCACTCACTCTCATTTATTACTGCCATTATACCGCAGTTCCATTATTAATCTATTATTGGTCTTTTTATGATCAACTGCTGAGTAAATTATTCCACAAATAAAAATAGCTCCATCTACACTGGAGCTGCTGGCATTGTTGCTAAGTTTATTACAGATATTAAAGGTAAACAAGGCGGAGTAATACAGACATACAGTCATCGGAACGGCTCTCAGCCAATCAGAATGCAAGATTGAAAGTGACTGATACTGCTCTATTTTGAACGAGCTGAACATCATGCAAGGGAAGAACTTAATTCTGGGTTCATCGTCTACTTTGCATATAGTCATAAATGTAGTTAAATGTTTTTATGCTAATAAGAGAACATGTTCTCACACACGTTGGCTCTGTGTATTTATGAAAAATGCTATAAGCTATTTGCTAATTGATCAGCTGCCAGCATTAACTAGCTTTCCAAGTAATGAATGTTACTGTGTTCTCCAAAAAAGGAGATCAGACTGCTGAGGTTACTTTTAATAAAACTTTTAACAAGTCATCTCTTCCAGAGCGTGCACATTGGAGAGAGACAGACATGTGGCATGAGATTCAAACCCATGATGCTGCAGGAACACGGTGTTTACGTCACACAGTGGGATGTCCAGGCACGCTGCTGTCTAGGCTTGTAGCCATATGGAAGCTACATGGAGGAAATACTCCTATATTGTACTATATGGTATTATACTATAGCTACACATTAGGGACGGGACTGTATGTTAAAATTTACTGCAATGTGGCAAAACATCACTGCTGTAGTGATCACAAAATAAATACTGTCATTATATAATTTTCTCTTTGTAATGATATATTTTTTAAATTGTGTGCACTTTAACAAGCCATTGCCATCAGCAGAAAGATTTGACATAAACATGGAATCATACCTATTATCATCTTTATTGTATCGTGGCTGAATCATATCATGAGATCAGAATATTGTCTTATAAATGAACTGACATCCTGATTGTTATTTCGAAACCACAAACTGTCAACAGATTTTGTGCTGCACAGAAGCCACTGTGGCAGCCATGCAGTTTACCTTACCAAAAAAAAAAAAAAAAATGTACCACAGCATAACAGACACCTACTTTCAGTGTTGCCAGCCACCAGCCCCCTCGGCCACACTGAGCTCCCGTCTTATTGGCCTGCAGATAAGAAGCAGACAGCATATTGGCTCTGGTCTGATTGCTTTTGATCATACGTTCCACTGTACATGACCAGCTCTGTTTGCTCATGTCAACCAACACGGGGTTATGAGGGCTTGATTGATCCTTACCTTCCCCGCTCCGCCGCCTCCTCGGGACACATCTCTGACTTCAGACATGTCTTTGTTTTTCCATGCGGCCATATCCTGCTCTGTACCAGCTGTGGTCGACCTGAGATCCGGTGACACCTGACCACCACTAAACTGCCACTGTTACTATAGTAGCGACTCCACTATCAATCAATTTTTTAACAAGCGGGGCTGGGTGGAGGGCTAAATTTAGACACAGAGACCAGTTTGACTGAGAGGAGGACACAATGGCAAGCCGGCACCAAGGAGCATAAATACTGCAGTTGCTTACTTAGTGCTTATAAATTAGCAATTCTCCTCTCTCTTGCAGTTGGGAGTGATATTATGATGCTGAGCTTGATGATGCCGTTCAAAAATTGCAATTCCAGGTGAAATTACAAAACAATTCATGTCTCAGTTAAACAGTGGATGTGCCTCAGCTGTGGTTCACAAATTCGAGGAAAAACCAATAGTCCTTGAGATGGTCTCAGGATGGCTTTTAAAATCTGGAATAGTTTAATTTTGCATTTATTCGACTCCTTAGAAGAACAAAGTGAAATAAGAGATTATATAACAACTGCTATTTTGATCATACAGGTTTCTCTTTATGCTCTTATCACATCAACTGCTATGTAATTCAGTTAAATCCATAATGACAAAAAATTGACTCAGATGGGGTTTCTTGGGAAATAATCTTATCATATCATCATATCACAGTCTGTGGTTTTATTGGATGGGTGGTTTCTTTAGATGAAAAAGTTTGGGAAGCCTACAGAGTTGAAAGCCCTTACCTTGAGTAACTCTTTCAAACTCACCCACTTGTCTGTGTTTGGAGTGCCTCACCTCTTGTAGCATATTAGTCATCTCAGAAGGTTGGTGTGCTACAGAGAGGCAAGAGCACACACACGCACACACACACGCACACACACACACACTGTCAGCACAGCAGAATTTCAACATAAGACCATCATCTGAAGCTAAAATCTGGCTCTGCAGGGAGAAAAGAGCTCTACATTCGGCCTGGTTGCTAGGCTACGGGGAACATATGATTCGAGGGAGCCAGGAATTCATGTTTACTCTGCTTGTCAAGAAAACTCCCATGTGACATGAGAGTGCACGAGAACACACACACACACACACACATGCACTGTCTGATTGAGGTTGTGTATCTCCCTTTGCATCACAGGACCTGCTGCACCCTCTCAGCCCCGTCTTTATTAGCACAATGCATCAAGCAAGACAGTAGTTTCATGTGCTGTGTAATTAACAGCTTTTCGTGAGAAGGCTATATATGACACTTTCACCGCGAGACAGTCTCGAAAAAAAAAAAAAAAACTTGGTTGTGGTAATTGGTTTTGACAGGGCGAACGCCACTTGTGTCACTGATCCACACAAACCGCTGTAGGTGATGGGCTTCGCTGCAGCTCTGACCCTGCAAACTGAACTTGGTCGTACTGTATGTGCACCGTGGAAAAGGGATAACCCACTCAAAGACACTCCACTGGCTGTGTGCATGATGTAACAAGATTAAGGAAAATCAAATCAATCGTACTTTCAGTAAACAACCCTTTTAAATTGAATAATAGCATATGGCTAGTAGTGTACTGCTGCTTGTAGAGCCTTTTCTTGTAACGCTCGAAATGTTTAAATATGCATCCTCGGGGACTATTGAATTTGCATGACTGGCCAAGCTTCAAACAACCCCAGCCTTTAGTACTCCCTAGGCACAGCCAAATACCATCACACAAAGCTTTAGATATGGAAAAATCTGACCAAATCCCCATAAATAAGTTTATTCTGCCTTGAAAACAAAACAATCAGATCTACAGTCTTAACATAATGGGGTTGTATATCCACTGTGCAGGGTCACGGGCACAAGTTTAAAAGGGGTTGTGACTGTAAAAATTACACAGCAGGCAGGGCAGAGGTCCACAATAGAGCTTTATTTTGTCATTCATCAAAATAACAAACTTAGTATCTCTGCAAGCTACTGTAACAAACTCAATATTCAGAAATTAAACAAAACAGGTACACCTCTATTTACATCATGGTTTCTGATGTACGCTCATATCACCTGCACCTCGTGATTGGGGGCAAATGCCAAGTAAGACATGAGGCAGTCAGCTTCTACCTGGTGCTGTGCCAACAGTAGCAGACAACACACGCCTATCTAGTCAATAGGGGGGCTGGACAGTACATGGCTAATCTAATGTCGAGTACCATTGTGTGCACTTCAAAATAGAAGCCTTTGATCCCACTCAGTGCTTTAAATTATTTTAATGACAATACAGATTTGATCTGAACTTATCTGAACATTAAGAGGCATTGGCTGATGCTCCTCTCAGTGCTTTGGGGCATTAACAGGGGACACTTTCAAATAAATGGTAAACATCGTTTCATATGTATTCTAAGCAACAAAAGAAAATAAGATCCTATATCAAAAAAAGGAGCATCCTGCCCTCAATACAAAAATGGGAATTATTACAGCGTATACAAACTCAAGGATCCATTCTAACTGAGAAAACAAGACAATTTTCAAATCTGGGTAGATTGTAAATTTTATTGGAAAACAAAAATATACAACTTGGAATGGATTATTTGAGGCATGACCGGAGGCCATTAAAAAAAAAGAAAGAAAAAAAAGAAAAGAAAGAAAAAGAAAGTAAAAGAAAAGTAAAAGTGAGTAAAACATTAAAAAGCATGGTAAGATTAATCGTTTTCTGGTATATAGAACAGCAGATACAAAAAGAGTTTGTACGAGTACCTAGGAGATACACCCGTGTCATTTTTTTTGCAGTAGTGCAATGCTGAGAGATTTTCCATATATACTTTGTCCGTAGTCCATGCAGAGTTAACTCCTCTACATTGTTTCCATGCCAACAACGTTGCCAAGTGACAACCAGCTGACAGGTTTCCAATGTCGCCATGCGTGGAGGGGCCCGAGCCCACAAGAAAGGAAGATTCGAAGTTCTCCGGCCCACAGGGGCCTCCACGGGCATCTGGTTGTATGACCGCTCCGTCACTCCAAAACACCATGACAGCAAAAGAAAGGGACATGGGGACAAGAGCCTATGCAGTTTACATGCAGTTCCTTTGGACAGCAGAGGGGGGCGGGGACGAAGGAGGGGCTATTAAGATTTTACAGATAAATTACACAAAGAAAAAAAGGCAAATTATTTATATAAGAAATCTGTACAAGGCCTTCACTTCGCCGTCATCATTTGTACGAACTCTGCAGGAAGAAGGGGGAGGAAAAACACATTAAAAATTCAAGTTGCGACTCCATCTGTGTCAAAAGAGTGACTCAAGCAATTAAAGAAATGACACCAACCTTCATAATTGACCTGTCCGTCTCCGTCAATGTCTGCTTCTCTGATCATCTCATCAACCTCCTCGTCAGTCAGCTTCTCCCCCAGGTTTGTCATCACATGGCGCAGCTCAGCAGCACTGATGTATCCATTGCCATCCTGAAATTACATCAGTTAGTCACCATACTTTCTGAAAAAGCTGCTTGAGTGTGTGTGTGGGAGGACAGACGGGAGCTTTTACCTTGTCAAAGACACGGAATGCTTCTCTGATCTCCTCCTCGCTGTCTGTGTCCTTCATCTTCCTGGCCATCATGGTCAAAAACTCTGGGAAGTCTATCGTTCCATTACCTGCAGGACAAAAAGAAACAGGTGATGAGGGATTTACACACACTGCATCTCAATATTCAAATGTGATGTGAGTATTTTAAAGCTGAGGTCTCACCATCGGCGTCCACTTCGTTGATCATGTCCTGCAGCTCGGCCTCTGTGGGGTTCTGGCCCAGAGAGCGCATCACAGTGCCCAGTTCTTTGGTGGTAATGGTGCCATCGCCATCCTTGTCAAAGAGCGAAAATGCCTCCTTGAACTCTGATTACATGAAAAAATAAAACAGAGGGGGTGGGGGCTTCTTTAGAGAGGCAGCAACATACACAGCTAGACCCACAAAAAAACATTAAGAAAAAGGGCACTATAGGAAAGCAACAAGGCTGAAATTAAGAAAAAAAAGATAAAATCTCAAGAAATATCAAATCTGACAACGGTGCATAAAACTCACTCCATATTAGCTTGACGTCTGTCATTCACACTGACCCCACACTGAATTAGCCCATGACCCAGAAGGGCGTTACATCACTGATGTTGCAATTACAAACAAGCTACAGTGCACTGATGAGGCGTTGTGTTTTGAGTTCCCGCTGCAGTCGTTTCTGGCTAAACGACGACAGCGACCATGAGAGCGAGCAGCAGGACAAAGTCAGGCTACATCAGCAGTGAATGACAGTCTGTGTGGGTTTGGTAGAGCTGTGAGGGTGGGGAGTGTGGGGGGTTGCGGGTGGGGGATGAGCCACTCATCAAGCGTGACGAGGCCAATGGGCAATGTGTAGTGGCATGCAGCAGCTTGTCAGCATCATCAGAACCACAACCTGCCCTGCCGTTTCCAGGGTCAAATGCGCAGGGCAACACCCTTTATGTTATGAGGAAATGCTTGTGATAAACAGCTGCCTGCTGTGGGAAACATCAGGGAATCCTATCCGTCTGCTTGGGCCATGAAAAAAAAAGGGAAAAAAGAAAAAAACACTGCCTACACTAACTGTACTTAATTGGTGTTCGATTGCAACATCAATATGAACAAGACTGTATATGGTAAGTTTATGTTGTATATACAAGCTGACACTCTTTGAAACGGACACACATCAGCAAACCACCAAGCAAGGATTTACCCACTGAAAGCTGATGCTATGAAATACAGAAACCGTGATCAGCATATTTTGAAACCTGAGGCCTAAGCTGAACAAAATTCAACTGAGACAGCTGTCAAGAGTGAGATACGATCAGACAAACCACTACAACAGTACCAGGTTTCAGGCCTGACCGTCGTACATAATGGTAAGTGCTTTAATCGCACACTAGTATCTGAGCAGTGCTGATATTTCCCCCTCTGCGTTGTAACTAGGCTCCATCTTATCATACAGATACATTTAGCTAAGGCTGCTTACTACTGCGCTTTCCTTCCTTGAACTTGGAGCTTTCCATCTGGTGAGGAACACACCCAGAGCAAAGGGCACGTCATGCACAGGATGTAAAAAAAAAAAGGTCTCTACAAAACCTCACTATAACACACAGCCTTCCCAGATTACATCATTTATTACACGGTAAGTATGAAAATGCAAAAAGGTTTCCATGAGGGAGTCCTTGTAGGCTAGAGAGCCGGCAAGCAACAGCCATTTCATTCATTCCTGTTTTTATGACCAGTAGGCTGTCCCGTGAAACGCCTTAAAAGGCAAAAGTATAAATCCAATGCAAGCGATGTGAGGATCCATACTGCAGGCCACTTGCCAGGGTAGAAGGAAAAGAGGTAGCTCAATGCAGCGATGTCTTACCAGCAATCTGTTCCTCTGTCAGCTGATCAGCCTGGAAAGAAGGAGACGAGGTAATTAAGAAAGGAATAAAAAAAAATCCCAATGTCCAAAATTAGCTTTTTAACCTTAATGCAATGATACACTCTGTCCGAGTCTAAATGAAGGAGAGCACAGCTAGGCCCACCCACTTACTAAAATGCCATGAACACACCCTAGTAGTAAGTTGCTGGCTGATTATGAGTAGCCAACTAAGTTACATTGAAACAGCAGCATTTCAATGCTGATTAGCTGATAACCTCGCTACTAAACTAGGAAGAGACGATACAAAAGATGTGAAACAGAAGCCCACACAATAAATGCCTGCTTATTCTTAAGAAAAATAACATATGGTTATCCAGCCCACTCCGCTCAGGCTATTATTTCCACATTGAATAACACCGACGTCAAGTTACATGAATACACACAATGAATGGGTGACATTTTGGCGGTAAATGTTAGCCGGCTGACTGTCTAGCTAGCGAGGCGGTCGGATACTGACGTGAGGCAGACAACACAGTACACTTTGCATAACAACCGACTAGTTACAGCAGCATTACCTCATTTCAGGTCAGGTAGCGGGTGACAAATAATTGCAACCTTATTCGTCAATCAGCTACAGTTACTGGTTTAGAGATATTCTCTGAGCAGTAACTCGCACAATAAGTAAACGGAACCAGCAACACAATTAGCTAACCTAGCTGTCTAACTCAACTAGCTAGCAGGGCTGATTATTATAGATGTAAAATTTTCTGTAACCTAGTGTACTGTCTCAGTTTGAACTACGCTGAGCTGTCGGCTGTTCGCCGGCAAATTCAGTTACAACAAGAATATAGCTTTAGCTAAGCTAACGTTAGCTATGTCGGACGGGCTAGCACCACCTAGCAACTATCTACCAATTGGCTAGCCGTCACTCGTCGGCCAGCCCTGCAGTGTTACAGCGTAGCTACCGTTAACACTGGCTTCAGCTTGGCCAACGGTGACGTTATGTTCAGTAGACACTCATTTCGAAGAACTGAAGACCTGCTGCGTGCTACGGGTCTCCGAATGGTCGATGCTGCACATAAGCGAAATTAATATTATGTCTTTCTTACCATTTCGAAGTAGATGCAGCAGCTGGTTCACGACAAAGTCCGTAAGAAACCAAAGCCAATGCACAGGTTCACCCAACTGACAGGCAATCTCTATGAATGCACTGAGAGAGAAGCAACTGGACGCGCCTTTAACGGCTCTCCCTAAACTCCTCCTCTTTTTCAGATCCATCCGCCAACTTCCTTTTTCCTCAATTACCAAATAAATGAAAAACAACTCAGTGGAGATCGTAATTTATATGACAAAAGCAAAGAGTAACTGTAATGTTAAAGTGCGAACTCAGGGTAGGTTTCGATGGGTCTATTCGAAAATAAACTGCCTGTTGTTTGTGGTCTACATAACCGCGTATGAATACTTTCTGCTACTCTGTGATTCGACACAAGACGTTGCTGGATGAAATAGCGCTCTCTGATTGGTGTGTTTGTACCTGCAATGCGTCACTCCCTTGGTCTGCGCTGCCGCTGCATCTTGTCCATAGACATCCCAGTCAGTGCCACAGGCATAGCAGACAAGCTTGTTGCATAGTGTGTATACATATGGGCATCATCTTTAGGGACACCCGAGAAGATAGTTTTGATAAGCAATTAGCTTCAAGGAACATAGTATATCACCTGTAACTAGGGCATTATTGACCTAGTTTGAGTTTGCAGGGGGTTCTCCATTCCCTGGTGATGCAGTTTGCTCATATCTGATTGTATTACTGGTGCTTGTCACCTAAAAATCTCTCATTAGCACATATATTCTCATGTTTTTTGACACTGATCTCCACTAGGCCCACATGTGTCCCCATAGGCTGTGATAAAGTACATTGTGTCTCCTGAAGACAAAAAGTTCCTGTGGCCTGTCAGCTACGCAAGTCTTTATCACTTTGAATCATGTGTTTTATGCGCAGTGGGATGCAGTGTCAGAGCTGAAGTGGTTGGATGCGTAATAGTTGTTGGTGTGTGTGTGTGTGTGAGTGTGTGTGCGTGTTTGCGTGCACGTTCAGATGTGTGATGTGTGACTGGGTCTGTAGCAGGCGTTGCTGTCAGATGACTGTGGATTCTCAGGTCTAATTGCGCTGCTGGTGTGGATGGGAGTATCTGATAGCCTGATTGCTTATGCCTGACTGCTCCCCTGTCTCCCAGTGGCCACCTGTCTCTGGCCCGGTCCCATGGGAGATGCTGAGGAGGAGGAGGAGGAGGAGGATACAGAGACTGCGTGAGGAGGCGGATTTGAAGAACCACTCAGAGAATGTACCAGAATCTCCTTCCCATGTCCCAAAACAGACCTCCTGTTCCACTGCCTCTCTCGTCATTAGACACGGCTGTGATATAACAACAGGGATTGTGAAAACCTCAGATTTAAGAAATGAGCATCCCGAAGTGGCTCCAACTTCAATCTGCGGCGTTTGCGGAGCTTGAGGTGATGCTGCTTGTTGCCATGTGATCTGGTGAGCAGCCTAAGAATCAGCCAGGCTCTTTCCCACATACCTAATCTGGAGCACACTGGAGTCTATTCATTTAAATCTGTTTTTCTGCCACAGGATTTTTGTCACTCTGCAGATTATGTAACGCCGAAGGAGACGGCACAAAGGTCTAAATCTGTCACAAGAACCAGATAAGCTGGAGCATGTGTGAACGACAGTGTGTGGTGGTGTATGTTTTCATCATATGCACCTTGGAGAAGGAGTCTCGGCACACGCTGCAATTGCCAAATGGGAAGATTTAGACTACGTATCTGTGCTTCCCTTGAGCATGGCCCCGAACATTTAAGTGTATACCCTCCGGCATGTACACATCTTTAGACTTTATTATGCAATGCCACTATACTGTACTATGGCAATAAAACTCCTATTATGAGACAGTGGTTTAGTGCTGGGTCATAAATGAGTAAAAAATCAGCATAGCCCTTTAATTTGTCCTTGTGCCCCATTTCCACAGCCATACTTCATCCATTATGCAGAATCAGCTGTTCGGCTGGTTGATGACATGCCCTCCAATGATCCGCAGGTCTCAGAGGAGCTGCTCCAGGTCAAAAGTGATTGTAGGTTGGAGGTTAATGTGGATGGGGCGTATTGGAACTCAGGAGAAATTACTTCATGGTCTATAAAACCTGAAACCAATCTCCATGATGCAAACCAAAGAGGATTTGCTCACAGCAGGGCAGCATGTGTTTAAACATTGTTTTTGCATTATGGACGGTGTGTGTTACATTAACGCCGCACCTCCACCGGCGTTCTCCCTATTATCCCTCTTATCTTATTTCTGTGAATATGTAACCGCCCCGCAGAAGAACGAGTCGTTATCGGACAGAGCCCAACCCAGAACGCTCCTCGCAGAATAGCTGCTTTCATTTCCATACCACGGGGGGTGGAAGGGGGGTCAAAGGTCACCTCGGTTTAATGGAGGTAAGGCTGAGCCCGCTCCTCCATCTTCATTAACGTCACCTCTCAATAGCCTGTAACATCACTCCCACTGATAACAGTTAGTATTGTCCCCCTAGCAAAAAAAAAAAAAAAGCCACCATGCGGGTCAATC
>OMLF01011181.1:14269-29051 GCA_900302615.1 Holocentrus rufus
AAAAAAAAAAAAAAAAAAAAAAAAAAGCCACCATGCGGGTCAATCCAATTTTGGCCGAGGGGCGGGAGGAAGGAGGGGGGCTGTAAAATAGAACCTGATGTATGTCTTAGAGTTATTTTCATTGCTCAATCTTGCTCTAAAACAAAGCCGATTTCAAGTAAAGCTTCAGCAGAGGCTAATTTGTGCCCCTCGAGCGGCACGTGAAGGGGGAAAATATAGGCAACAAACCTGAGAAGATGTTCACCTGTGTAACTGGAAGACGTGGACATCATTGTAAATGCATGAGGCTTTGAAATGCACCTGCTGGTCCGCTGCCAGGGGAGTGGATCACCTTTCATGGCAGAGAATGGCTGTTGTTTGTGTGCCATGGATGTGAAGCTACTATCAGTGAAAAGGGCTTTGCATTGTGACTGGGAGTGTGTGTGCACGTCTGGGCCTGCGTCTGTTTGCTGTGGGTTCTCTGTGTTTGAAAATGTGAGCCTTCATGTGAGCGTGCAAATGGGTTTGTAGCCAACATGTCTGCATGTGTGCTCTCGCATATTGATGGTAAATACGACGGGGGAAAGGCCGTGTTCATGCACGCATGTATTTTTTATGACCTGCAGGCAATTTCGGCTGGATCTGACCAGCCTCCTTGGAGAATTCCCGGCTGCCATTAACGT
Organism: Holocentrus rufus; assembly: GCA_900302615.1. Classification (NCBI taxonomy): domain Eukaryota; kingdom Metazoa; phylum Chordata; class Actinopteri; order Holocentriformes; family Holocentridae; genus Holocentrus; species Holocentrus rufus. Next base: position 14,932 of record OMLF01011181.1, read on the forward strand.
CTTCCCGGCATGAGTCGGCCAAAGGTCTACCTCGGTGGACAAAGTTGACACCCTCCACTCCCAGCGAACATGAATGGCAGCAGTGACTCCAACTCTATGGTTTTATAGCTGTGCGATAAGGGCATTAGCTGTCTAAGATCCACCAACAGGCCAGCTGCGTATGAGCCAATCCCATCGGCATGCTGGCCTACCTGTTACTCAGAAATTACTTGTTTTCCAAAATTACATCATGAGGCAGAAATGATTAATGGCCTCAAATCGGATAAGAGGATTTGGTCGGGCCTGCTATTCCCTGCCTATTTCAATCATGTTGTGATGAAATGGATACAGTGTTAAGCATGCACTTAGGTTTCTATCCCCCCTAACGCGCTCTGTTTGTTTGGTCTGGCACTGGATCTTCAACTGTCTCTGAGCAGGCACTTGTCATTCGTTTTATTTGAGGGGATCTGAGGGACAAAACCACTTACTAGCTGTCAAATAGAATCCCTGCTGTTGATCTTCGCTCTCTCCCTTTTTTATTTCCCTCCCGTCGTCCCTCCTCTCTCTCTCTCCCTCTCCCTCCGTCTCTATCTGACTCTGTCCCTCTCCCTTCCTCCCTCTTCCCCTCCCTGGCTTGCCTCCAGGTTGTCTGCTGCAGTCAGTGTGGAACTGGAGTTCAAACACTGCAGCCTTCAGCGGCACATGAAACAGCGCTCCTTGGAACCTTCCAGAAGTGTGGCACTACAAAGCTCCCTTTGCCGAGGTGATTTCATCCTCAGTAGCTGTCTTTCGGCTGCTGCTTTTCTCCCCCGTTAGATGTGCTTTTGTCTTTCACAGGTGTCAGGGCGTGCTTCTCGCTGTGCAATTTCACTCTCTTTCCAGAAGTTTCCCTCCCCAGATTCTCTATGTAGCATTACGACATTATCTCGGTTTACTCTGTCAGTCAGTCCTCTGGAGACGGAAACCAGAGGAAACGAGAGGCACTGCGGAGGTTATGCAAGGGGAGTGTGTGTGTGTGTAAGTGTGTGTGTGAGTGAGTGTGTAAGCACAATAAGGAAGCAGGCAGGGGAGAGTTTTGTGCAGCGGCCTGTCCTTGACCCTGTCTGTGGTGTGGGCCAGGTCTGTCTCTGCAGTGGCAGGGACCTGCAGGGCCGCCTCTCTTCTCAGATGATCTCATCCTGCAGGGGGCAGCGGGCTTCACCGCATGCTGCGGCCACTTCCAGATGAAGGCTGCGGAGCAGGTGTCTGGCCGTGAATGTGTGTATGTGTGTGTGTGTGTGTGGCTGTAAGTGCACTGCTGCTTGAAACCTACTCACAAACAAATGTGATTGATCTGTCTTGTGTGGAAGACTCAGCGATGACACCCAGTGGTCAGAGGAGAAAGTGCAGAAGAGCTGGCAAAACAGCAGAGCGGAAATGATGTAGTAATAACCACAACAATAGTGATGAGATGACAGATATATCAGTTTGTCGATATTGGCCTCTTATTAAAAATCAGATAATGGCAACTCACCAATCCACTGCCCACCTCCAATATGATGGATAGGATGCGGTTTGTCTGATTACACATTTATTGAATAATTGGTTAATAAGCTGTAAACCTGAGTTTGTTATAATGCACATTTTAATAATGTGTATCAATATGTGAGAATACATGAATGTTTTCTTAGAATTAATATCATTAGTAGAAGAAGTAACTTTGGGATTCTCTCTGATAAGAATTCAGTACAGAGTGCAGAGTATTTTTGGAATGAAATCTGTCAATCTGAAAGATAATGAATATAATGACTATAGGCACAATATATCTACAATATCTGCTACTGGAAGCTTCAAACCAAAACTCTCAGTCTTGGCTCTTCTCCACAGAGAGGTCAGAGGTCAGGATCAGCTACAGAGCAGCAGAGAAGGATTCAATAGAGGTCACATGGTTGCTACAACACTAAAATTCAATGTGTGTTCTGTTTTTTGAGGTTTAAATTAGATCTTCACCACACAGTGTTGATGAAATTGCATTTTTAATGATATTGACATTGTATTTACACGTAGTTTTACTTACAGCAACATCACAGGTTTACAAAAGACTCATGCTTTTTGAAACACTGAACAACTTTGCTGTGTTACATCAAGTAATAACTGAAGAGTTTCACTCTTAAATGAGATGTGGACTATTTTTCAGAAATGTGTTCCTTTTATTCTTTGAAAATGACCAGTAGTGCAAAAGTTAAAACAAATTCTGTCATTGTGTGAAGCATTGTTGTAGTCCTTCATAATAATAATAACACTTTCACAGATTGGGTCCTAGGTATTTTAGAGATACTGAATGATTAACTTGAGGCACTGAGTTATTTATTTATTTTTCCAAAGGAATACATGGCAGTTTGGACCAGAACTCTTCAATTATTCTGTTGTAACACACTGGGTGCTTTAAATCTGAATTGCAACTGTAAGCCTGAGGCCAGGTAATCTGGCAAATGATAATGATGCTATCAAGGAGGCAGTTGGCCTGGTGTCAGCTGGATACCCAGCACCACTGCAGTGGTTTACTTTTCATCAACATCTCCGGCCAAAAGACTGTTGATTTTTTGCTGGGTCAGACTCCGAGTGTAAACTGTTGTCCAGGCGAAAAACTTGCAGCTCAAACTTGGCAGGTCCATCGCTCAGCATTAGAGGGCTGGAAATAATTGACTTTAAAAGTCACTCAGGTTTAATCACTTGTTTGTTACAGTATAAATAAGAGTCATTCATCTTGTCATTATAAAACATACACAGTGGTTCTCAAGACATACAAGTGCTTGCATTTTGTGTTTGTAAGTGTGCATTTGTGCGTGTGTGTGTGTATGTGATTTGTACATATGTGTGTGTGAGTGTGTGTGGTTTCAGTCAGTGATATCGGCGGTGTCTGCTTTCTGTTACTGGTCGCGGGCTGCAGTGGGTTCGGTAGTGGAAGGCCTTGTCGTTGAAGTTGAAGGGTGGGGGGTTGTACGTGTGCTGCAGGTCCTCTGACAGCGAGCGGGGGAGCCTGCAAGCAAATGCACCAACCAATCAGAACACAGAAATAAACAAATAAACCAATCAGAGCACAGAAATAAACAAATAAATCAGAGCGGTCATGACATTCTGCCTTTTGCACTACGGTAAAACAGTGAATGTTTATAGATCGATGTGCAAAGTCCACAGTGTGTTTTGTGTTGCATGTGAGGGCTTAATGTCCTTGATGTAGGTCAGTCTGTTTATATACTGTACAATATGTCCTGTAAAACTTGCTAAACCTCTCGTCAAGTCAAATTCCTCTACATTCATTGTACCTTGCAGTGATTCTCTCTTTGATGAGTGCCATCTATAAAGCGACACGGATGATCTTGTCTGGTAATTCAGGAAATGCTGCATGGATGTGCAGCACTTGTTGGGGAATAGTCAGTCGCTCTCGTTTATGAATATTCATGCAGGCCTAGATATTTCGAGTGTTGAAAGACAGTGAAATCTGGGGCTAAAGCTGATTAACAACATGAAACATGCATACCAAATGCCGCTCCAGACCTGCCGTTGTCTGATTTGCAGTTCAGATGTTTTGGATTGTATATTATTAGGGTTGTTCTCTGTGCAAATATTTGTGTATCTTCTCTGATTAATGAGGCACAGTCTGTGCAGCCGGGTGCACAATGAATCATTCTGTACCAAAATGAACAAAAAAAAAAAAAAAAAAAAAGAAAATGCAGTTTTGGCAACGATTCCTGGCAAAATTGCCCATTGACTGTACATTACCTTAAACAATTGCTCGGCTATTATATCCCTTACATCTGGGACACTGAGTATGCAGGCATTAGGCATAACATTATACCATATAATCCAAATAATGTCGCTCAGCTGCTTTGTGCAAAGACAACAGCACAGCCTCTTCCCTGACAATGGTTTAACTCCATCTAATCTAACAACCTAATCCCCCAATCCTGGCGCTGACCCAGTCCATTATATCCATAGGGTCTAGTTTACAGAGAGGGCAGAAAAAGCAGGCCAGACCTCAGGGGGGGATTATGAGTCTCGATGGCCCACTAACACCTGGCCCAGATGCCGTACATCTGCATGCACATACTGGGTCCAAGGACACACGCACAAATTAATGCATGCATTCATAGCAGCACACACTTCTGCACAGTGTGTGGTGTGCATGCACACACATTATGTACATACACATACAGCACCAGATGTACTTTGCAGCGCCAAGGGGGATTTCCCCACGTCAAGGGGGATTTTCATTCAACATGGCCAGTTGTGATTAATATGAAAATCCCGAAGTGATCAAAGTTGTCTGCATGTGTCGTTAAGAATGTGATTCGATAGCATCCAGTTATTATACACCCTACTTATTATGTTTATTGTGACTTTCCCAGCTGAAATGTCCCTCTAATCCAAAGAAAATGGAGTCTAATCCACAATAAGAAAAAAAAAACCCTGTATGTTGTTGTTGTTTTTGTTTTATTTGGGGGAAAATAAAGCCATTTTAGTGAAAGTGTAGCACCTCTCATGCTGCTAATATGCGGCTCTCATTATTGTCTTGGTTTATTGTATATTCTGTTCACAAATATGCCTTAGCAATACTCAAGTACAGTTTCATAACTCACACCAAAGCTGTTAGTAGGTAGTGTTTTTGTTTTATATAGTAAGAGAGTGGGCAGTCCACCCTCCAACTGAGAAGCTAAATACAAGGAAGACAGAGCTGCAGCGGCACAACAGAGGACTGGACTTAAAGCCATGCAGGCGCTGGAAAGCCGTATCTCCTGGCAGACATGTTCCACTACTTTGTGTGTGCGTCTGAACAAAATACTGGTGATTCTCTGCAGTCGTAGATTCTGTGGCAGAGGTTTATTTATCATTATTAGACCCGTATATCATTTGTCCATCACCAATATGATTTTAACCAACAGCTTCCAAAACCTGCACAAGGACCAGTACTTAGGTACCAAGTCAACACCAAATATTTTCTGTATCAATACTCATGTTTTGAATATCGACACAACTTGACACCTCGCTCATGTGACTGCACCTACAGGAAACCATGAAATGCAAATTTCCTGTTTACTTGTTAATGTTTATACAAATTCTAAATAAAGGAGTGTGTGCTGAATGGGATTTCTGTTTTTGGTATCCAATCAGGTATTGAGAATCATGGAATTTCTCTGGCATCGTGACACCAAAAATAAGTGTCGTGTTGGTGTTTCCTGCTCTGACACGAACAAATCTCTGGGGTAAAATAATTTTGTGAAATGAAAATACACAAATTTAAAAATACAGTACTCTGTATTGACCCCAAACTATCGGCAGCTAAAATCCAACAATATTGGTATCGGCCTCAGCCTCTACAAACCCAGATTTTTCGATGTATGTTAATCCTCATATGTTGTCATGCCGAACCACTGTAACATCTGAAAATGTAAGTTCTATTTTTTAAATAAATACAGCATTTAGCACGTGTTCTTCATGCTACTCACTCTCCAGTGACCGTCCTCTTGCGGAAGCACAGCAGGCAGGCCAGAGCAGCCAGGATCAGAGGGATGCCGATGCCCAGAACCAGGCCCAGGATCAGGGCCAGACGGTTCACCTCGTCCTCCTTGTCTGGACAGGAACAAGTCAAGACACATCAAGTTTATTTGTGAAGTGCTTTCAACAGAACAGGCCTGTCACATCGAGCTTTACAGAGTGTAAATGGACAGGGAAGAAGAAAATGTGAGAAATATGGACAGATGGATAAAGAGCCCAGATCCTGTACTGAAGTAAATACCATAATGGATAAACACTCAATTACAAGCAAATGCATTCAAAATGTTACTTCAGCAAAAGTGAAGAAGTATTATCAGTAATGTATCTCAGTATGAAAGGTCAGAGTAGTCATAGTGAAGAATGGTTCCTTTCAGAGTGTTAAATTATTGATGCATTAACCTGTAAGAAGTATTTGAATGTTGTAGCTCTAACTGCTCCATATACTGTTGGCTAGTTTACACTCTAACAATGCATCACATTTGATGTTTTGCATGGAAAAGCTTCTTCTGCAAAGGAACTGCGGCCGTCAGATAAATGTAGTGCAGGAAAAAGCACAAGAAAAATGAAAACGAAAATGAAAACACTCAAGTTAAGTGCCAGAACTTCAAAACTGGACTTCAGCACAGCAGCTGGGTAAAAGTACTTAGTTACTTTCCACCTGGGAGTAAAACAATCAGTGCATTAAGACACCACAGCTCTTTTTATTTCGCCGTACTGTGTTGATATATGGTTGCGAAGTATCATATTTTTCACTTGTAAGTCTGAATGACAGCAGCACATAATGATTTTCTATTGAATCATGACCTGGAAAATGACCAAAAGGCTATTAAGTGGCTACTTGGAAGTCTGAAAGGCATTGAATTTCATCCCATAAGTGTTTCATGGCTTTAGCACTCAGCCATACTATTGATTTTGACATTTTATTAACCTCAGGGCTTTTTATTTACCTGCAGTATAGACGTGCAGCAGGGACGCTCAGATCCTTACCTAATATGCAGGACTGGGTGTCGTCCACGTCGGTCGTGCCGTTGCAAACACACCTATAGCCTCCGTACGTGTTGGCGCAGAGGGCAGGCTGGACACACACCGCCTCCTTGGCCTTACACTCATCCAGATCTGTAGGTGTGGACGGTCCAGCAGTGTGTGGGAGAGAGACGCAGTATTACCAACACTTCACCACCACAGAACACACACCACTGCATATTTTACACCATGACTCCGCACACTCTTGTAAACTGCCACACCATTTTCAGTGTAAATATTGAAACTGTTTAACCCAAAACCATCATTATATTACAATTGCAATCATTATTTTAGATTAAGTCGATAATTAATCATAAGTTAATGATTGATTTTACTTTATTCCTGTATTGTATGATAATAATGGAGCTAAATGTTCCTATAAATACTATGATAATGACTTATTTATTTATTTAGTGCCTTTCAGATGGTGTCAAAGTGCTTTACAGTGATGAAACTCTAAAAAGAAAAATATCAGTTAACAGGCATGAATAACAAGAAGCAGCTTTAAATTACAAGTAACCTAATAAAAGTCAAACAAAAGCCATTAGCCATGTTGACACTGGGATTTTTTATGATGCTCTTTAGAAGGCACTTAAAGGCAATATACCAAACAACAGAACTTGTGTATTACTGCGGCTATATATGAAAATCTTTTGCATATATGGCAAAAATCAACTTTATGGTCTTTATTTCTGAAATGATGCAGGCTCTGAGGTTGGAAGACTCACTCAACCCATTAAGGACGATATTAGAAAAAAAAAATCCTATCAAAATAAAAGCCGTCGATTGAAGGCTCTTGAGGCCGCACGTTTACCTCCGACTTCCACGGCTCTGATGTCGTAGTAGCCGCTGACTCTGTTCAGGTAGTCTCTGATGTACCAGTGCGGCGTGTCGCTGGACACGTTGATGCGATATTCCTCCACACCTGAAAGAGACGCCTGGCCCGGGTTCTTAATACTGACATTGTAGAATTTGTTCTTGAAGCCGGTGGACAGAATCTCCCGCAGCTGAGGGACACAGAGTGGTAGGCTGTCATTCATTAATGGTATTTTGTTTTTTAAAGGAATACTTCACCCAAAAACAATATGTCTGGAACATTTATGCAAGTTGTGGTGAAAGAGCAAGTAGGAGGCATTTTTTAGTATGATATTTTCTTAATTTGGTAAATGTGCAGGCCAGTTGTGCACTGCATGAGGCTTTTTCCACAAGTGGTTTGTTTAGCAATGTTTTTAATGAAAGTGGGACATTGGTTTGGGAACAATAAAGAGTCAAGACTTGGATTACGCTGCAGGAAGAGTTTGATCATTTGAAACAGACGTTTTCATGCTGCAGATCGACTCCGTGCAAACAGAGGCAGCGATAGTTTTTAGGACCTTCGTTCTACATGAAGCACACGGTTTAAAACTTTTTTCATGTTTTTTACAAGAGAGACAGCAAGAATGAGAATATATCAAGGTTACATAAATGGAAAAAATAAAAGACCAAACATTCTGTCACACAGGAGCTGTTTCAGCTGCTTTAATGTGCTTCAGATTGGCTCATAAAGGCTTTTGGATAATTTAGCTTCAGCCTGATATTTAGAGGAGGTGATGACAAAACAACTTTTTTTTTTTCATTGGTATTTGGGAACTTTTTCACAATAATAAAACAGTATTTTGTTACACTACTTATTACTCAGGAAAGTAATTATTACTGTTCTTTGTAATGCACTGGCATGCCCGCACACTTATATGTCCTCATCTCTCTCTCTCTCTCTCTCTCTCTCTCTCACACACACACACACACACACACACACACCTCTCCTGCATCTCCTCTGCTGGCTCCCTTATTCTTCCAGCCCATGGAGACGTTGAACACATTAAACCCTGTAGACACAAAACAACAGCGGCGTGATGACCTTTCTCACCATATATGGGCACGATCGCCATGGTAACACCAAAAGCAATGCCATGATGACAACACGAGCTATGATTACAATACTGAGGAAACAGAGGAAACCACATGGGAACTCTTACCTGGAGGATTGGCAGAGTCACCTGCAGAGAAACACATCAGAGCTGCACTCAGATACTTTTCTCTTTAATACATTTAGATTCAGACTCTGATAAACAACAATTATCAATATTTTTTCACAAATACATCATGTAGCACTGTGTTCAGACTTTAATTATTGTGCTAGCTGTTGTAGAAATCCCACCACCCTGCCCGAAATAAGACAAATAAGAGCTTCAGAGCTGCTCTAAGGTTTATTTTTTCACTTTGACTGATCGAGGCTAATGACTCCTGTAGACTTCAAGTCTTTATGCTAAGCTAACATGAAGTGCTACCCAAAGGAAGTGAACCAGTGGACATACAGAGGTGAAAATGGTATCAAACATCTTGTCTCGGTCTGGGTGAGTCAGAAAAAGTGTTTTTTGCCCAAAACGTTGGAGAATTCCTTTAAGTGTGTGAGGGTGCACATACCACAGCCATCAGACTCCTTGGTGTTCTGGTACCAACAGTTGCACCGAACCGAGCCTAGTGTGTTCACACACTCATACTTAGCGTTGGGACAGGCTGAAGGCTCCTGACACTCATCTATGTCTACAATACAGACAAAAAATAAGCAGCTTTCAACAAAAGATCCAAAAAGATCCACACACCAGGAAACCAAACTTCAATACTGGAACTAATAAAATTCACCAAGACATAGAAAAATGAACCGTCACATTCTGGAAGCATTTAAACACGGGCGACCCCCATTGTGTCATTACAAAACCCTGAAAGGCAGAGAGGTTTGGCACAGGTCAGATAGCTTAGCCACAGAGACACTAAAGCTGATTAATAGAGATTAATAGAGATTTATGTAGCACAGTGGCAAGTGGTAAGTTTTTTGTCACTAAAGCTCAGTGATGTTGTCTATGTACAGTTATAAATGAAGAACATTTTAATTTGGACTGAAACTGGGTTGAAAAATCTTTTAAACCTTGTCATATAGCAGCTTATTTAAACCTTAATTTGGATGAATTTAGTAATGCAACCCAATGGATTTGTACTCTAGTGAGTCAATCAAGAAAAATGAAAGAAATTCATAAGTAAGGAGACGATCACTGAGAAAATATTAAGAAATTGCACATAAGAACTTCCTGATGTCATTTCTTGAAAGAAAACATTTTTGAATCTGGCCTCAGGTATGATGAAAAAGTGACCAAGCCACGCTGACGGTACAGTAGTTAGTAAAACTGTGTGTTTGGTACCTGTGCAGTTGTGTCCATCTCCAGTGAAGCCATCCTTACACTTGCAGGTGTAGTTGTATTTTGTGCTGTTGCAGTCGGCCATTTTGTGGCAGGGGAAGGGGAAGGGAGGCAGGCAGAAGTCTGAGGAGGAGACGCAGGGAGACAAGAACAAGGACAAACATGATGAATCGGGCCAGGAGTGTTTCCCAGACCCGATACGTCGACACGGAGTAATTCCTGCACATAGAAATCAATCATCTCCTAATGAACGCAGAATAAACTCACTGTCAGGCTAATTCTGGTACATTTACAGTAATGGGTATCGATGTGTCCTGTCCTTGTTGAGCTGTCATAGATGGTCCTGGCTGACAGACTGTAGTTTTACACCTGGCATCAATATCCTCATTGAGGCCAGATTGAGCTGGATTAAGTTTACACCTGCTGTTACATGCAACATTTACATCCTTTAAAACTGACATTAAATGACTTGTGTCGCTTGTTCCAAATCTGTGTCTTAACAGTTCATATTAGGTAGCATGTTAGTGTTCGAGTGTAACATTAACACACAATTTAATCACAAGTTACAGATGTACACTTACGTACCTGTTGTACTTCAGTGTGTCAGAGGTTACCCATACTCCTCCTTGCAATTGTGCGTCTGTTTTTTTGTTTAGCAGTTTTACTGATTGTGTAAAAAAAGGAGCTGCATTCTGTTGCATTCTGGCAAAAGACTGTATTCCTCAGATAAAACATGGGATGGGTCAGATGTGATGTTAGAGGCCAGAGCTAACATCTTATTTATATATGCAGCTTGAAATCCTGCCTCAACAGTCCTTGAACATGTCCTCGGTAATCTACATATTTTCTATCTCATCTGAACAGAAAGACAACTGTACCAAGCAGTAATCCCAGATTGCATAGCACTCTGTATTACTGACTGAAATAATAGTAATAAAATTTGTCTATTTGCTCCAAATGGCTTCTAAAAAAATAGATATGCTGCACTTTACTACAGACATCACCTATATGTCTATTCCAAGACAGAGTAATAACGCAGCTCATATGTGAATTGACAATTTAGCTGCAAACCTCTGCAGAATTTCAACAGGTGACAATAAACTTGAAACTCTGGAAAACTGGGGTTCACTGAGTCCTCTGAGACCAATTATTTCTGCTCTGACTCCCAGTACAGTCAGTTTGTACAACCAAAACCTCCAGCCTGCTGTCGCCGACCTCTGACCCTTCTTGTTAAACTTCACACACACACGTGGACAGAATATCTAATTGAAGTGGTATAAAAATGTCCGGGTTCATTATCTGAAGGCCACTGACCGTTCTTAAAGCACTTGTATCCCGGTTGGTCGTGGTGGATGGTGTGATCGGGACACTCTGCACAGGTGAACGACTCCGGCTCCGACTGACACGTCACTCCTGGGAAACACGGCTTCCCCTGACAGACGTCGGTAACGTTCCCGCAAAACTTCCCACTGAAACCCTTTGGGCACAGACAGCCCACCACCTGGGAGAAGGAGCAAATGAAAGACAAGTCACACACACACACACACACACACACACACATGGATACATACTTACTTTTAACAGAGATTTCACACATTCAAAAGTGATGCTACTTTACAAAATTGATCTCACTGACTGTGTGTGTCCTCTCTGTTTGGCTAAGTAACTTCTTTTAAGCGTCTATATTTGCTATGTATTTCTTTTTATCATTTAGATCATTTAAAACGATTTCCTCTGTGAAAATTTCATCCTTAACACACTTTGGTCATTTTCTGCAGGTGTTACGTGATGCTTTCCTGTTGCTGACTTAAACATTAATGCTGCCTTCAAGTGCTGCTGGAAATGTAAGTATTGTGACCCAACAAAGACGTAAATACAACTGTGAAAATGTATTTTGCTGTATATTTTTATTCAGAAATATTTGTATTGTTGTATATTTCTATTTTCATTCTTTTTACTTCAGCTTTCATGTGTTTTCAACATTTGGGTAAATTAATTATAACAAATGAAATGAAAAACTTTTGTGACCATGTCAGTGATTTTATTTTACAATGATTTTGAAACCTGAATACCTGAATAAATGACAGTTCACCTTTATGACATCCAAAAATGAATGCTGGAATTTACAAGGAACACTTGAAGGCAGCACTACATGACTGCTATATGTTGAAAGAAATTTTGCAATGAAAGCAATGTAATGACCTCTGCAATTAACTTATTTTTTGGATTACTGTGAAACAGTTGATAAGTCACCCTGGATAAGTGCAAAGTGTAAAAATGTCAAATGCACCTGGAACTTCCCCTGCAGGTGGTTTTCTATGACGCTGTCGTACTGGCAGGTCCCTCCGTTGAGGCAGTTGCAGACCTGCAGGAGGGGGGTGAACAGGGAGCTGACGTGCTCGTCGCTGACTCTGATGGTCACCTGGACCGGCTGGGTGCTGACGAGCGGCCAGGTCAGGTGGCCGTCATCTGGAGCAGAGAACACGGGGTTAATTTAATAGCACTGCAAAGCCCATTCACACACCTGTTATGGAGGATGTCAGATGCAGATTCAGCTACATAAAATGTCCATATCAGGAGCGAACAACAATATTTCATGCTTTGCCAGTCTTTTGTGCATTATGCATGGTGTGTGTGTGTGTTTTTGTGTGTGTGTGTGTGTGTGTGTGTGTGTGTGTGTTTGCATGATCCATCCCCCTCAAATGTCTCACTGACTCAAATGTCAGATCAGCAGAAAGACCACAACAGCAGCGCCGCACCATCCCACTAAGACTGTAAAGTCATCAAGTGGAGGGAGTTGGCTTTTATGACACCAAGGTTTGGAGCCAAAGTTTATATATATGTGTGTGTGTGTGTGTGTGAGTTTGGTTATGTGACTGTGTGTGTGTCTCACTGCGGCCGATGGTGATCTGTGGAGGCCTGGGGAAGAGCAGTGAGTAGGTTATTGGATCTCCGTTGGCGTCCTGGGCGATGATCTGGATGTTGATGGTAGAATTGACTTTGCCGCGGATCACCGTGGGCTCCGTCACTATGGGAGGCATGTTGCCTGCACAACACACAGGGCGGTGCATCAGATTTATTCATGCTGCAGTAAATCAGAAGCGAGGCCGGGGCCAGTTCACTGCTAGTTCAGTCAAGTGTATTGACGTAAATATGGAGTTTCTTTCCAACTCGTATATTAAAAATAACAGGCATTGGAATGTTAATGTCTGAGCCAAGTTTATAAGTTGAAGTTTATTCAAAGCTCTTAATCACTGTTACAGTCTCACAGGGCTAAAGCTATATAAGATATTCACAAATTTTGCTCTATACTTACTAACAGAAAAAAAATAATATCAAGCAGTAAACCTTCTATCTCGCTCTTCCTCTGTTTTCCCATTTCCTTCTTTGGTATTTTGCTCTGGCATGATCGTTCTGTGTTCACATGAATACTTAAAAGCACTAAAGCTCTGACCTTGGCACTATTGATTTTTGGTTACTTCTGTTCTTTTTTTCTTTTTTTGTGATCTCAGGCTTGAAGCTTATTCAGCTGTTGCACTCACTCTACGTTGCTGTGCATGAGAGCGCCAGCTTACTGAGATGTAAAAGGCAAAAAAAAAAAAAAAAAAAAAATACCATTGGCAAAGTTCTGAATGAATGAAGGCCAAGTTTCATTACATGTATAGGACTTGGGTTGAAACTCAGCACAAACTACGTCAATTTCTCTATAGCAGTTAATTATAAGTATTTTCATTGGTCACAAGAACTCACTGCACATAGTAATAATAATAATGGTTTTCCCAGCAAACCACAATAACAGGATTTGTTAGTTCAGTGTGTTCAAGTAAAATCTTTAAGCACCCTGGTGAATCATGTCTGTGGTCCTCGTGCTCCCACTGTGAAGGATCCAATAAAGAAGAAATAACACAAAAACAACCAAAACAGCCAAACCAGTTTACCAAAGATCTTAGCCAGCTGGTAGAACTTCTTCTGGGCTGCCAGACTCTGCAGGCCCAGGTCGGGGCGTCCGGAGGCCAGGGTGTCGTGGACGCACTGCCTGCTGCTCTCACAGCTCCTCTTCACCTTGTCCAGCTCAGCAGGACTCACACTGGCCAGCAGGTCCTCGGTGGAGACGGGAACCAGCGGGGATGATGGAGGTACGGAGAACAGCAGGCTCTCTGGGACCGGGACCGCCCCTGGAGACACACAGAGACGGGTAAAGACACGGGGAGAGACCGGGACAGGGATCTGACTGTGGTTTCGAAAAGTGCTGTGTAAGTAACGTTTATTGTTAGTTAGTTAATAGTATTATACAACATATGGATGAAGACAGTGATGTAAATGTTGTAGATGCAGACGTGGTCTTAAATG
>OMLF01011182.1:0-23782 GCA_900302615.1 Holocentrus rufus
TTTCCCTCTGCGTCAATTGTGTCCTCATAAAAGATACAAACACCCAGCCATCTTGGAAGTCCATCAAACCTGAATATGTAAATGACAAAGCCATTGATCTGAAAGATGGCGTCTTATTGTTTTTCAGATCAAAGCATTTTGTCATGCTTTCTAGGGACCTGGATCCAGTGATCAGGAAAGTTAGACCCTGCTTATGTCTGCTATGCTCTTGTAGCAGGTCATGATTTGATAGACTGCGCACCTTAAGGTGTCCGTGGCCTGTGCAGCAAGTTATTCAATGTGCATTAACACCTGCAATATCAGATGTTTTTTTAATTGTAAGATAAATGTGAAATAAATTTTAAGACCAAAAAATAATGAGTAACATGTAAAATTTCTTGACCCAATTCCACATTTTGCTTGTTTTCAGTCACCTGACTAGTTGCAGTGTAGGCTAAAACAAGATGTCAGAATGATCATTTCTGTGATAATTATGCACATATGTTTTTCCTTGTAATTCCCCATTTTAAAGAATGTCATAAATATCATCTCTCTGTAACAGTGTCTGCATTTTGAGCATTAAGTCAATATAGAAAACCTTTACTATAGCACTTATGAAGTTTTCTCTGTAAGTTATAAAGGAGTGGCAGTTGGAATAAGTTTTGTTTTGTTGTCATGACCATCTATTTTTCTGCTAAGGCCTGACACACAATAGATATGTTTATCTGGATACTTCAATATGAAGCAGTACATATACTGGTTATTCTACTTTTTTAGATTGGGCAAAATTATACTTAACAAGTATTAACAGCTTAACTTCCCACTAGTTATGAAATTTCTGTCCTTATCAATGAATTTAAAGGGGCATTTTAAAGAAGTAAAGTAAGAGTTAAGTTATTTTATGCACATTCATTGACATTTAGATCTTTGTGATCAACCTTTTATATTGAGCCACTTTTTCACTCAACACCAAATGTGATGTACTATGACCAGAATCAACTCAAAATGTTCAGAGGACAGTACATTATTTTACCACAATCCTGTAGATAAATCATAAAGTATCTATGACTGAGAAGATTGTTTCAAAGCATTTAAAATTAAATTTTAGAGTGAATTTAATTAGTAATGTTGCATGTGCCTGTTTCTGGAAACCAGAGAAGGCATTTTTACCCTTTTATTGCTTATCTGACTGCAGAAACATGCCAGGAATTGGTTAAAATTTTTCGGTCTATCATAGTCATGGAAAGCTCTAGAGGATCATGGAGAATCACATCAGGGCCTGGGTGTGAACCCTGGCTTCAATTTTCAGTTTCTAAAGAAGATCCTCTAGGTGGATAGTGGGCACAAAGCCTGTGAAAACTTTGAAATAAAATTTAAAACTCATTCACTGATGCTCCTATCTATTGAAAAAAAAAAGTGAAATGTGTCCGCTCTGAAGTTAATACCCTTTTGGAACATTAAAAAAAAGACCTTTTTTTGGCTTGTTTCTGGACAAATCAAGGTACTCTCAGTCCTTTGGATGTTATGACCATACTGCAGAGTTGAACAAGAGTTTTCTCCGTTCACCCACTAGTAGGCCAGAGTTGTGCACCGGCATGCTTTGGGCACATCCTTTTCCTCAGCAACTTCCTCCATCTCCTCCCAGATCCCAAGTCTCAGGCGGACTAGGAGATGTGGTTCCTCCAGCATGCCTGGGTCTGCTGCTGGGCCTCTTCCCAGCAAGAGGGACCTCATGTACCCCCCAAAAGGAGACACCCAGGGGGCTTCCTTTCCAGGTACCTGTGCTATTTCCAGAACACTTGGTTCCTCAGTCTGTCATGGAGACTGAGGCCAACAACGCTGCAGTGAAGCCTCATTTTGGACACTTGTATCCATGGTCACATTCTTTCATTCCCTGGGTGGAGCTGAGGCTCAGGCTGAGCTGAGGATGAAGATCAGCCACAGTACCTCAATCTCATTATTTTTACCATCACTCATGAAAAAGACCTTTAGATACCTGGACTTCTTCACCTGGGGCAGTTATTCACCCCTCACCTAGATGGTAAAGATTATCATTTTTGAGAAAGGGACTTTAAGGTGCTGATCACTGGTCATTAATTTAGGTCCACTGCTTTAGCGCTATTCATTCATTAATCAACTCCCATAGTCCTTTATCATTCACTATTATGATTAGAAGTTGTATCGCCATATAATGTTGCGCAGTGCCAACTCAAAGGTAATTTGATATTTAAGATGCACGTTTTGAGAAACTTGAAATAATTTGGATAAGGGATTACAACAGCCTCACAGACTCAGCCACAATGACCATTTCCAACCACTAGATGGAAGCATAATGCTTTCTAAATCCCTTTACCGTTTCGTACAAATGGGTTTTCTTGACTGCAAGTGTGGCCATATTCATCAATCATTGAAAAAAAAAAGGAATTCGGTGAGTTTAGGGGAAATTGATCTTTCTATAGTCTTCTGTAGTTCTGGTCTTCATTTAAGAACAGGTTAGGTAAATGGCAGTTTGGATTTGGGATTGCACTGGATTTGAAGGTTACAGTCTGTGTGTGCGTGTGTGTCTGCATGTGTGCATGCGTGCATTTGCAGCAAAAAATAAATAAATAAATATACTGACTACACTACAAAAAATAAATAATAATAATAAAATAAGCAGATAAACACTTTGTTAATTACATTCTCACTCTCTTTACCAGTTTGACAATGTAGCTCTTTGTCAAGTAATGACATGTTTGAGTGAAACAAAGGATTCAACATCCTTAACCACAATTTTAACAGCTTGAAAACATTGCTACACAGTAGGTCTTATTCACATTTGTATGCCTGAGCATGTGTGTGTATGTGTGAATGTGTGCAATATAGAGACTGACCATGCAAAAAGCCATTACTTGCACAGTGGGAAAAAAAACTCCATTATGTGCAGTGTCTTGCGGAGGCATGGCACAATAGGGGAATGCTTCATTTATGCTCACCTGATTATTCTACTGCGCATTTTAAAACAGGGTTTCTCTGGGTTAATGCATCAGTCCACTCTATTTTGATGAACAGTGCCCTTTTAATAGAGGTGCCTGAAACTCTTTCAGGCTTTACATCTATTAGCGGAAGAAACGGCATAATATTTTAAATGGCCTCCATGCAAGAGAACTCTCGTGGGATTGTTCAGGATTTTGAAGAATATCTGCACTGGTCTGAGCATCTGGAAACATTGACTGTATCTGGAATTAGAAATTCTATAAACATAATGCATTGCTTTATTCAAAGCATTTCACAGCAGCACAAGTGCATACATTTTTCGCATGGATGGAATCACGGGGAATAAGACTATTAACTCTCTGTACTGCCACATATTCCCCTTGTTGACAGTTTACATCATTCTTCAGTGCAAAACAATTCATTAAGTATGGCTCAATCAGTCACTTTTGTGTGGTATTTCAGTTGATTTATTTGATTGATTGGTGTGTTCAAATTCAACTTTATTATGTATCCCTTGCTCATTTTAAAAAATAGCAGTGGCAAACAGCATTATTTCAAGTTATACTCATGGTCTTTGTAGTGATTAGTCACCGAGAGGCAGAAGCAAGGAGACATCTGGGCAGGTGCCAATAATCCATTTCGAGTGCATAAGTATGTTTAAGCAATTTATTGTCCCCTAAAGCAATAAATGACAAACAATGAAAATAATGGATGTGCTCCTGTGCTATTCACAGAAATAACAACTGCGGCAACAAACGTAGTCAACAGAAACTGTAACTCCCTGTTCACCTCCTCTACGTTCCTTTCATTTGCTAACAACCCAGATGAACAGGAAATGAATTGATTGGCTGTGACCCCGAGACCCACATGACCACAACCAATCACCTAAAGTGATCATACAATAACGAAACATATATTCTGGCTCCTGCACTGTCACAGTGTGAGTCACATAATCTGCAAGGCTGCATTATAATTCATCAACACCTCCACTTGAAAATCAAACCCCAGCCAATGTAAAAGAGCATAGATTTCATTTCAGTACAGTTTATGAATGAACTCCCTGATGTTTTACCCCCGAGGTACAGAACGGAAAAACTAATGAAGGTACAGTACTGTGCATTTTCCCTCTCAAAGGTTCCTTTGTGCCTCACATAGGCAGGTACAGCAGATTGCTTAAAGTCTCTCCTGCTGGCCTTGACCTGCCTGTGAACTTCAAAAAGAAACCACGGTCATGTTAAAATTTTCAGGCAGGACATGGTGTAAACTTGTCTTTTAAGGTGATAGACCCTCTATTGTTGCTATTGTGGCCCTGATGCATCAGACCATGTCCTTACAGTAAAGAAGCTTTTAAAGTCATGTTGACACACACACACACACACACACACACAAATGCATGCACACGCCTCAGAGAGACAGTTGCTCTGCCAAAAGCAAGCAGCCGCTCTGCTCACAGTAAATGTTTTCTCATTTGTTTGCCTGTCAATCAAGGCATGCTCTGTCAAAAAAGAAACTCATTTTTTACTATAACGCCACTATGAATCATAATGGTGTGGGAGCAGGACTAAAAATGACTGCGTTTAGAGGAGAGTTCTGCAGAAAAAGGAGAAACGTGCCCAGAAAACATAGTTGTATACCTTTACAATTGCAGATTTTTCTCCAATAATCGTTGTTTGTTTCTTTTTCATTCATAGTGCAAATGAAATGGTTTACGTGGCCAGTAACTAGCTTGAATAATGCCTGGTTGTCATAACAACAAGGATTTGTGGATTAACTTAACATGAATGCTCTCTTTGCTGGGGGGACACCAGTGGCCCACTTCTGTAGAAATAAGCCCAGACCAAAAGCACTAAAAGTAGAGGTAAACCCATTTATCATTTATATGATGTAAATGGGATTTGAGCACTGACATGTATCACCATATATTGACAAGCGAGAGAACGACCTGGAAGACAGTATCTCACTTGGAAATAATTGCCTATATGCTTATTCTCATGACACGGCCTTATCAAGAGAAGATCCCCACCCTCTGCATTATGATGTGACTTTCAGAATCACAGTAATGCCGAGCGGGTGATTCATCTTTGAAAGCATGTGACAACAAGATAGCCAGTTCCTGATGGATTCCTTCTATTTTCCTGAACAGACATAAAATGCCATTAAATACCAAGGGCACTGGGACAGGGAAGGATACACCGTGTAGACAACCCCGCGGTGCAGCTTGAGATTTTGGCTGATAGCTTATAGTATGTGCGATGTGGTTACAGTTATTGGCTGTTATCTAAAATGAAGCATCTAACGGCGCTGCAACAGGATTGGACGCCAGTGAAGCAGGAGCCCAGGCTGGAGCACAACAAACAGCAGGAACTGACAGTTGAAAATAGACTCCTTTTTATATTTGGATTCTTTTCCGTTTCAGCCTTTATTTACTTACTGTGGGTCTGTGGAAAACAAATGCTGTCTTTTAGCAATACCCTGTTATGCATTCCCTCAGTTACACACATTCCCACTGGGAGACTGCAGATGTTAAGGGATGGTGATAGTCACTCAGCTCCCCTAAATATTTTTGGGGAATTGAATCCTCCAGCATACCATCTCTACCAATTCAGCTTCATATTACATTTAAAATGGTGCCAAGAGAAGTAAGATAAGTATTAATGGCTATGGTGAGGTGTATCAGCTCCTGAGCCGGCAAAGATGAAGACTGAATGGAAGTCATTTCAAATTGAACAAGCATCAACTCTGAACACCGGCTCAGAATTTTGCCAAGTGCTTTGCGACATTGTTAAATATTGTTATTGTTCATCTGACCCTTCCTTGGAGAAGGTTGCATCCACAAAAGATGATAACAAAGCTTATGAGGGAGACCTTTTTTGTAATATTATGTCCCATCCAGACCAGGGGACACCAAAGAAGGTATTTGACAAAAAATAAACACAAAAAATGTCCATGTTTCTTTTTTACAGGGTTTAGGCCCAACAAGGCCACTTTAAACACATGGGTGGAAACAACTCCTCAGCAACACCTTTCACACCATGACTCTTTTGTATATTGAAGATGTGACAGCGGTTATTATGGAGAGGCTGGATCTTGCCCATGAATTATACCCCAACCCCATTTTAAAAAGCTCTGAGTGACTCTGACCTTGACTTTGGTCTGACCTTGATGAATTCCTCAGGGATTTCCACAGTGAACGACTTCCTTAAAATGGGCCAGGCAAAGCCATGTGGGTAAAGAAGTCACTGTTAAATTCAACTTGAACAATGTCCTCTATTTTGGTATCCTTCAGAGGCAGACAATGGATTATAGTTTAAGGTGGCACAATGAAAGGGACATTTTTCACACTTTCTCAGGAAACCTGACAACCGTTTTTGTGTAATGACTAACTGGACAAATTGTTTCTGCTGCACAATAAAGCATCACAGTATAAATAGCACACAGTTAAGATCCTAACTGCCCGGCAAACAGAAACATAGCCACTTCCGAGTGAGTTTCTAGCCAATCAGTAAGCAAAAGCAAAACGATCCTCCATGTTTAAAACTACATTAAGCTTGCATTTTATTTCTTGCATTTTTCATGGTAAAACTGCCACAATTCTGTGTTTATGACTCTTGTGTTATGTTTATGGACTTTCTGTATTTCGGGGTTTTAGTTTGGACTCTTGTATTCTGGATCCGTTGTGTTTTGGTTTTCTGTCTTGCCCAGTTTGACCAGCCTGTTCCCCTGCACACCTGTCTTCTATCAGGCTCGTCAGCCTGGTCCTGGTGCTCTTGCCTTCCACACCCCTCGTTGTCTCAGTTAACCAATCCCAATGTTTCCCTCCTTTTCCTAGTGCCGCCCTACTCCAGGTGTGTCTTGTTCTTGTGATTAGTTCCCAGTGTATATATACCTGTCAGTTTGTGCTCATTCTGTTTGTTTGTCTACCTTCCCAGTGTTGCCATCAGTGTTTCTAGTGTTCCTTGCACCTTGTGTTACTTTATTTTTGCATTAAATAGTTATGTTTCTTCAGTTCCTGTGTCCTCTGGCTCTTGCGTTTGGGTCCGCCTGCCTTACCAAACGTGACAAAAATTATTCTGTGCAATGTGAGAGTCGTCATTTGCAGGTATCTTTCCACCATACAGTTTATATACAGCCTGTTGTAATTGCCTGGTTTAAGCTTTCTAAATTCCTGTATTAAAAAAAACTCCTCCCTCCAGTTATACCCTCTCCCCTCTGTCTCACCCCGATCAGAGTTTATGCAAGACTTTTTTTTTTTTACAGCCAGTATGGACCATAATATTCCAGAATTCTGGCCAAGCATAAAAATACATATATTTTAATCTGTTGCGTACTCAGGTTTTTCACTGTTTCACTGAAACGTATTGTTTAGTAGTAGTAATTTGTTTTGCAATTGATGGATAAAACATGACAAAACCCAAATATCTATCAGTGCTAAACATCGAAATTTCAGATCACTCATACAACATAAAAGCATTCAGTTTAAAAACAAAGATTCATAAGTCGGCAATGCAGCAACAGAAACAGTTCATTCAAATCTTAACTTGTAGCTAAGAGTGTGCACTTTCAACACTTTTGAATTGAAGCTCAGAGACATAATAATCAAAGTAATCCAACCAGAGAATTTCTCTATCTATGTCTATATAATAGAAGGCCACTGTGGTAAAAACAAAGCTTTCCATAGCCACCAGCAGACCAATAGCTAGATCAATATGGAATTAAGACACTCAGCCAGTGAAAAGTCTGATACTGAATTGTCACCCTCCACCTGTCTTTACTGGTTACTGTTCTAAGCACTGAGCTACAGTCAGTATCTGGTCACAGGTTTTACAACGGTGCTTTTCTTTTGTTCCATGTTCTACCTTTTGAAATTAACCATTGGCATCCTTCAAATGATGCCATCCCAATCAAACGTAAAAGCCAAAAGGCACAAAAACTAATTTTAGCATGTAATGTTACCATAGTAACCAGGTTAATTGTAATCCAAAGGTCTGAAGGGCGGCCAGGTCCTGATTGAGATAAGTCTGAGGCACAGCATGGACCAGAAGAATAAAATGGCCTCTAATGAAAGCACTCAAGATAATGATGGAGCAGAGCGTTGGCTTCAGCTTTGATGCCGGGAACATGTTGTTGATTGGACTCAAGTCAGGTAGAGTCAGAGGAACCAAATATACCTTACATCCTCTGTAACAAAAGAGGGCTGATTCTGCTGCGGTGGGAATATCTGGTTTGAGCTGGTTTTGTGTGTGTGTGTCTGCGTACATGCATGCACGTCGTTCTGTTTGTCTTTTCACTAGTTCTTTTCACCTGTTAACCCATTCTAATCCCACATACACACACACACACACACACACAGAGGCAGAGACATCAAGAGCGCTTGATGAAGTGTGTTATCTTACACCCCTTGTCTCTGCTTGCATTTGTGTGTACACAAGCACATGTGCACCTTTATTTTTAGGGTTGCTGCCGTACGGTGAAGCAGGGTGCCAAAGGACTTCAATGAGAAGGACATATCTCAAACTCCAAGTATGTTTCCACAGCGAATCCATCACTGCCTGGCTGACAGCTGCCCACTGCCGCACACCACCCAGTTGGCCACAACACATACAAGCATGTGCCGGTTTCAGTATAGTCCCAAAGTCATCTACAGGCATCTGCTTTTGAACCTGATCCAACAATTTTAATAAGAGGGGGGCCGAGGGATGGGACTGGGGGAGTGATCACTGGGTGATAGGCCCACAGGGCTCAAAGAGGACCTAAAGGTGAAGAGGATTTGTCATGTCAGGATGATACAACATGGTCACCATTTTCCTTTGACCCCTTGGCCAATTTATCTTCCTCCAAGTAGATGTTATGTGGTAGTAGGTTATTAATAGAAGTGAGTGCTGATGTACATCAGTGATGGACAGAAACTATTAAAATGCCTGTACCTATTTGCTTTACAGATTATACGTGGGATCATGTAAAATTTACTTTCACTGATCAGTGAAATTTACTTTCACTGATCATGTAAAATTTACTTTCACTACTTTCAGAAAATAATAGAACAAATGGATCTCTTTTGTGTACATTTTCTTATCTGAAGCATATGAAACCAGAGGTAGGTTATATTTGTAACAGTCTGCTATAAGGCTCTGTACTGACAACCTTTGTGTGTGGTGTGTGTGTGTGTGTGTGTGTGTGTGTGTGTGTGTGTGTGTGTGTGAGACATATCTCATACTGGCATTAGCCCTGCCTCATTTGACTGGCCACCTTGAAGACTCCATCATTTATCTGATATATAAATATCCGTAACTTTTATAACATGGAAAAAGCAGTGCTGTTTTTTGATCCAAATCAAAATCATGGCACGATTAAATTGCAGCCATAAACACACTGTTGAGTAGCTTTTAAAAAAAAAGTAAGTTTTATAGATTTAAGCAAATTAACAATTTTTTCCTCCAATGCCAAATCATGTTGTCAAATACCGACCTTTTTCATTTTTCTAACATTTCTCTCATATACTCGTGCCCAGTGATTTGATATCTCTGTCCAGCAGGCAGTGGTGGCACAGCGCGCGCACACAACCAGCATGGTTATCTTGACACGCTCGCGGGACTGAAACGCCTGCAGCTCGCGCCGTGATCTGTGACAGTTGGAAATGGACAGTCATAACGGAGGAGCTGCCAAACCCTCTGACACAGGTAGGGAAATATTTATGACAATAATTATGACATTTCGGAGTGGTCTTCATTTCCATTTGTTTCATTTCTGACGCAAATGTCGATTGCGGTCCTCTGTCGTTACTGTGTCTGTCTTTGTTATGGGATAAAATGTTATTGTTTCGCTTCTAACAAACAAACAGATGTGTTTGC
This sequence comes from Holocentrus rufus, assembly GCA_900302615.1. NCBI lineage: Eukaryota > Metazoa > Chordata > Actinopteri > Holocentriformes > Holocentridae > Holocentrus > Holocentrus rufus. The sequence continues at coordinate 9,804 of OMLF01011182.1, forward strand.
TGCGCTATAAAATCATTGATATTATTTGTTACAGTTGGCGTTATTGACATTATATATCATACAACCACAATAAAATATCACAGTGGCTGTTATTTATATTTTTAACCCACCTGTGTAGGATTACCAGAGTTGTTTTAAATGTTAGGTCTTTATTTATCAATAAAGAAGTACGGAGCTTTTATAAGCTGTTTTATAAGCAGCTCGTTCATTGTCTTCAATTTGTCGTGAAAGCTTGGAGAAACTTGTTTGGCTTGAAACTAATGATTTTTTTGCGCGTTTAAAACCATTAAATAGGACTGTCGGTCCAGATAAAAGTAGTCGAAACTTTAAAAAGGGAGTAATGACTGTGTTTAGGCTATTTACCAAGTCGTTGTAGAGACCAATATCCAGTTAGAAGATTGCAGTGTGTTCATTTTGTTCACTGTACATAACGTTAGCCTGTCGCACTGAGGCAGGTGGACTTTAATGTCACAAAGTGGAGGTAACGGCGTGGCAAATGGTTTATTAAACGAAGTCTAACTTTAATGAATAGGGTGATTGTTAATATCCTGGGTTCAGCGATCCAATGACTCTGTCCATCACAGTTTCAGTCAAGAGGGAGAAAGGTGCGTCTGTCTCTGCATAGGTGCGCACGTTCATGTGTGTTTGCGCATGTGTTCAAAAGACAGGGAGAAGCCTATGTGTGTCAGCCACCTTAAATATCCCATGGAAGAAGCAGGAAAGCACAGGTAGGTCAGAGAGAGAGAGGGAGGGAAAAAGACAGAGACGTAACTTCAGCAACTAAATGTAGGCACTACAAAACCACTGCTGAATATTTCATTGGGCTTTCATTTGACAAAAAGCTCCCTGTCTTACAGAGGTCTCCAAACAGATACCGGTCTGTTTTCACCGCGTCTCTCTTTTCTTACTGAGTGAGGTCATCTGTACCTCTTTAAAATCCCATCAGATAGGCTATTCTTTGGAGGTAAACAGGGGTCAGCAGTGACTTCAGGCCCCACAAGAAAATAAAGAGTGAGCTTAGTCAGTTAAGTGGTGTGAGCACATGTGCGCACTTGCCCACGTCATTCAGTGCCAGTTGATGAAAAAGCTCATCTGTCGGTATTTTTTTGTCGCATTTCAAGTTTGGCTCTTATAGCCCATCTTCTTATGGAAGCCTGCCTCTCACTCTCTCATTACTGTGAGTGTTACCATGGCATAGTCAGCTGCCACTCAAATCAAGCAGACTGGACCTCACTGCTTAAACGCCCAGCACTGGCAACATCATCATCTTCCGCGTCCTCCTCAAATGACCTTTCTCTCATCCTTCCCTGTCTGCCTCAGCTTCAAATCGAAATGGCTTCAAATGATGCCTGTCTGCTGCCAAGCACCGCTGCACCTCCAAAACGATGTTCCTTCCAACTGTATGCAAGCAGTCATTTTCATTGTGAACAAAAAGGCCCTTGATTCATCAAATCCTGCGCCTCCCACTGCCCACTCCCCAGGGTGATGCTGTAATTTTCACTAGCACTCCAGTGTGAGACTGGGAGAGCTTGTACTTCCTTTACTCCCGTATGTGAGTCTGTTGAGCTTTTAGGTGTGAACACAGCTGGGCCGTGCTCACACCATCTGAGCAACACAAAGATTCACAGAATTTCACTAAGCTAGCTTCCTAGGGGCGCTGATATTTTTCTCTTACCTGTGTACTGCCTAGAGCTTGTTATTTACTGTGGGTAAATCCAGTGGGACACAACTGGACCAAGTAGGTTCAGGTCAGGAAATATTTATCATTTCCTTGCTTGGGGTTGTTTGGATTTTGGTTCTCGAAAAACATGATTTTTTTTTCGTAAAATATTTGGCTTCACTCTGGATTGAGCTTGCTGAGAGTTGCTGAGATTTGAGGTTAGATAGAAATGTTTCAGCTCCACATCAGGCCTGGTCAGAACCAGCTCTAGCAGTGCCCCATATCTCTCAGCGTTTTGCTTCTGGGAGTAGTCCACAATCACAGATTGCTTCTTTTATCCCAAACATTGGTAATGAAGCTGAGTGACCAGCCTATCTTTTTCTCCCTCCCTAACTTTCTTTCCCACCTCAGCGTGCTCCCCTCTATACTTTGGCATTTGGCTGCTGCCGTCTGTCTCAGTAAAAACCATCAGCTGTGAAATTGAGAATAATCATGTGGAACGAGATTGGGACGGGAGCAGCTTGAGCTCCAGCCCTTCACTGTCAATGGACTCATGGTTCCTGCTGATAAAGTCCACCGAGGACTGAACAATCATCCACAACACATTTCCTGTTGACGTGTGGAGAATATTACTTTTTGTCATCTGTATGACCTATCATTCTGCAAGTCTAGCATAAAGATTATTTCTGCAAGGTAAGCCACTCTCTGTACCCCAGAAACAGGCTCTGTAAGGCCTTGTTTACAAAATAATGAGGCATACATGCATTTGTTGTGCTGTCGTGAGGAGCGGGACAGCCTCAGTGGATATTCTCCTGATTGCCCACAGTATTTCATAATTTTTTTTGAAGTCACAGCTTCGGTGTGGCAGTGAGTGATGTTGGTAGGATCAGGAATGATTTGGATTTCATCAGTTCCAGCCCCGGTGTTGCTTACTTATTGCAAGAAATACATAATAATGCAATTCACTGTTGTCACCTTCTACCTGGTCATTGTTTGGCAACTTTTTCCACCTTGTAGTCCCCCCCCCATTTCTTAAGGTGCGTCCTGCAAGATTATAGAAAGAAAAAATATTTAACAGTCTAACAGCAAAATTTACTTGGAACCAATGTGTTTAGGCTGTGGGGTCAACCTGAGGATGAGCTGCATTCAGGCCAGATTTGGGGCTACAGAAATTCATCAAAAATGCTTAATCGTGCTTGAGCTGTTGCCTCCCATGCAGCAAATTGCTTTTCTACAGGTATTGCATTGAGCAATGTTATTTTCCGCACTCATAAATGTACAGATGGAGAGTGCCACCTGTTCTGTGGCACTTAGGAACACAGGTCTTAAATCCATCAGGGTAGTGCACCAATAGTATCAGCCCACAAGGTAACCTTCAGCTCTGTTTGAATTACCTTACACTACATCTTCAGTAGTTCATGTAACATATTGACTTATATCAAAACCTTATGACTGCACTTTTGGTAGTTAGACATCAGTTGTTGGAAATACTACAAACCTTGGACTTGGGGACCTTTTCAGAACCAGTTAGATAAACTTAAAACATTTTGCCCCTGTAGTACTTTTTAACATTACTCTGCTTGATTTAAAAAAAAAATCTACTTCATTATACATACACAGGGAGAGTGACAGAAAAGATATGGGAGAGAGAGAAAGGGCAGATAATGTGATGAGGGTTATAATCGAATCCAGAATATTGTGAATACATAATATGCACTGTAGGTAGCACATCCATCAGAATGCCTTTTGGCAGCTATTTTCTATAAATGCCTGATAGGATTATGATAAAAGTTAAATACGGCTTTAGACAAAACTTTCTGCCTTTGCACTCTGAAGGCTCAGACTAATGCGGATACAAAAATCCCTATTTAGGATGAAGAGCAGTTTGAAATGGAGCATCGTCGTGGTCAAAATAAATGACATGACCAAGCGTGATCGTCCTCATTGGAAGCCTCCACCACTGTTGAACTGCATGTGCATCAGGCACCTTATCTCAAAGGACACAAAGCAGATTGCTTTTTCCAAACCTCTCTTTCTCTCTCTCTCTCTCTCTCTCTCTCTCTCTCTCTCTATCTCGCTCTCTCTCCCTCTCCCTCTCAGCCTGGCTCGCTTAAGACACGTTGAAATGGATTTGTGCCTAAGTCTCCCATCAAAGATGCGATGGCTCTTGGGATGTGTCATTACAAGTCAGATGACAGTCTCCCTCACATAGTGGCAGTCTAATCCTCCCTTTCGACTGATAACTGTGACCTTTGCTTGGCTGTTTTCTGAAAATCCCCTCCAACAAACCTTTGCTAGCTGGAGCTTAGAGTGGAAAAACAATCTTTGAAGGCACTACAAAAATGTGAAAATGCCTGCGAAAGATCAATAGAAAAGGTGTAATGACAAAAGGAGCCAGTCAATGCTGGGCTGTGATATACTGACTGAAGAGAAACAGACTTTCTGGCAATGGGCTCAGTTGAATGTTTAGTTACGCTAAAAGGGTTTTCACAGCTCATATATCACTACATTAGGAGTGTGACTCATCCTGCCGGAGGTTGGGTCATCAGCTTTTCTGTCGTTAAATAGGTTGGAAGTCTTTGTTGTTGTTAGGTCCTGGACTTTGTTAAGGAATTGAATGTACCCAGAGATAAAACAGCATAATATAACGCTCAACAGCAATTTTACTTTATTACAGAGCGTATGTCAAACACACAGAGACACACACACATGCCATTTCTGTGTAGGTCCTGTGTAAAGAGTCCCTCCCCTCATCATGTCATGTAATATCAATGCCACGGCCCCTAAAGTCAACAGGAGTGTAAACACACAGCACAGAGGCCCCCTTGATTTCTCCCTTTTGGAAACAGCCCATGAAGTCACCTCTCAAATACCAGACGCACACGGGCGCAACCGTAGCTTTCCAAAATACTCGTGGCTTTTGTAGTTCACGGCTAGCAGAAATGAAATTTTGCTTTTACTGGCATTAATAAATGCAAATCACACAGTACCTGTATTCATAAGTGTACTGCAGTGTTTCCTCTGTTTTCTTTTAACAGTGGTGCGGCATCACAGCAAGGACACTACCAGCCACTGCGAGAGAAGATGTGAAATTTAAATAAACATTAAATAAAGTCATGCGGTCTGTTATCTAAAATTGAAATGAGAGTAGTCCAAATGTTTTAGAAGTAGTGATTATTTTTCGAATTAAAATATTTCTAACTCTAAGTAACATAACTTAGATCCAAACAGTGACAGATATGGGACAAAACCAGAATTATTACCCAAATCACCAATGCTGCATAAAATTACAGAGGAAACACTGCCACTGAATGGATGTTTTCTTCTTTTTTTATTCCTCTTGTACACTGTATGTAGATTTCCTTTTTATATGTGGCTCCTTGTTGCCTGCAAGAATGGGCTGATGTGTGTAACCTAGTTGAACTGATGGTCACTTTTTGAGTGCCTGTTGTATTAGCATACGGACAGAGAGATGGGCACACACCTTGAGCGCTGTGTGGGAGGCTGAATTTTTGTATGGCCCATTACCTCACCATTCCCCCATGGCTGCATGGTGTGCAGGTTCAGCACAGCAGGCAGCATTGTGAATGTATTTGTCTGTTGTGTGTTGGTGGGTGGGTGGTGGGGAAGAGTTAAAGTGTGACTTTAACTTAATCTCAGCCCCAAAGGAATTGTCCTTCAGAATGGGGACGGACAGAAAGCCTCAGAGACTTTCAATTATGCCTTAGACCAAATTAATCCATATAATTAACCCGACTGTTCAGGTGAGGGCTTTTTAATTGAGGCAATAGACTTCTTTTTAATGAAGTTGCATGTTTTTGCTATGCCTGCTGTTAACCACAAATTAGAAAAAAATAGAAGTTATTTCAGTCTTCTTGGAGCATGGAGCCACATCACAGAATAAAATCCATCTTTCTCATCTTTTCTTATTTCTGATTTGAAATAAAGGGGAAATCCCCTTTTGCCATTAGAGAACCAAATCCTAAATAAACCTTAACTTTATCTCTCTAACTTATTTTTGTTTTAGAACATTGTTATATTTTTTATATTTAAAAAAAAAAAATCTGTGATTTGGCCTCAGCACAGGACCATTCATGACCTACTAGATCAGCACCAGTGACCTGTACCCTCTTCAAGTTCTTCCTTGAGTTGGACCCTGTCAGTCAGTTACTGTTTGACTAATACAGAAGTCTGCAAAACCTTGAAAGTGTGTCTCAGCTTCAGAGATGGTTTTCCCTCTTTTTCTGAATACCTCTCGCCCACTGCATATTCCATATGTTACTATGTCCTGAGGGGACTGTGTGTATGTGTGTGTGTGTGTGTGTTACTCCCCAGCCATGTCATTTATGGCTTTAAAGCAACATGTAGGTGTTACTGCAGCATATAGATTGGATCTTCACCAAAGCTCATAGGCCCACAGGGTAAACATCAGCCAATAAAACATCCAGTGTTTAAGACAGAACTGCTTAATGCCGAAGTTTTGTGACACAGGAATGTATATCAGGACTATGTCATATATCTTTATATTGCCTGTCATAAAATTGAATGTATCCTTTTTAAGGCTCATGGTGTTAAAGAATAAATATATTTCATCAAAATGAGTAGATGCTCCTCATGCCCCAATCCAGCAGAAAGCCCCACTAAACCAAGATGCACATCACATGGTGCAGCTGTGCCAAAACTGGAATCTGTGTTTTCGCTGAGTAAAGGAACACCTCGGCCATTATTAGACCATTTCTGTCCTCTACGTTTATCCTTGGCTCAAATAGCTTGGTTTTGCATCTGAATTTGTCATGCAGACCCTTTTGAAATAATGTAATTTTGCTCTTTCTTTTGTTCCACTGAACTGTATGTCATATTTTCTTTTGAACACAAAAGACCAAAGACGCAGGCTTGAGAAAATGGTGAAGTGAAGCAGCTGTTACTGCATGGCGTTGCTGCTTGTATCGCGCTGTCGTTTTCAATTGTCACTGAGCGACAGGAGACTGATGACTTATTGGCAAAGCCCCTGGACTTCATAATCATTCTTAACGAGTAGTTTGACTAAAATGATCTACTCAAAGCTGCTATATGGAGAATATTTATCACAGTATGACTTTACTTGATACAAATTTCTAGACAATTGAAATTACAAAGCTACCTTTTAGCCTAGTGTAGCTGATTGGCTTTATCATCTTTTGGGCATCATTGGGGCAGTCCTAAAGTCGGACAATAGCAACATTAGCTGCTTGAGTTACAATTCCAACTGAGTGCAAATAATACAAACATTTTATATGAACTATACGTACTCTATTACGGTTGGCATGGCTCAGCAGTTATCCAGTAACTGGACAGTCCCGGTTCAATCTTCAGTTCGTCCTGGTAGCACATGGAAGTGAACTCCTAACCACTCCTGATGAGCAGACTGGCAGCCTCCGCAGTCAGTTTATGGATGTAGGTTTAAATGAATGAATGGGAGGCATACATTTTAAAATGTTTTGAGTAGTCAGTAGACCAGAAAAGCAGATATAAATGCAGTTAATTTACCATGAGTCACTTAATCAATGTAACCAAATTAGGAAGCTGAATATTGAGCCTAGATAGCTAAAGTGCTCTTTGACAGGAAAGTAAGTGGGAAAGTCTTTTCTTATTTTTTTCTTATTCATTTTTATTTGAACTGTCCCTTTAAGATGGCACAGTTGATAAATTTCACATTCTAGTGGTAACAACTGTTAAGTTACATTAGTATTACATGGTGTGTATTCTCAGTGAAAGGAGCTTCAAGTAAGCGTGTGTGTGTGTGTGTGTGTGTGTGTGTGTGTGTGTGTGTGTGTGTGTGTGTGTGTGTGTTATACTTTACACTTTGCTCCACAGTTTCAAAAACAATCATTGTGTTTTGTGCCTGTGGAGTATTGTGTTGCTATATTTGGAATAGTCATTCACCTCAGCCACTTCTTTGTCTGGCCCTGCTGGGACGGGAGAAGGGTGAATGTTATGAATGAAGAATCACATCACCAAAGCCAAATATAGCCAAGACCTCGATGGTTTTCACCTCGTCCTATTTCTCAAGGCACTCTCCATTCCACTGCACGCTCTTTAAAAAGATTTTTCGCACGTCTTTGGTTTGTGTGTGTGTGTGTATGTGTGTGTGTGGTTGAGGTGGAAAGGAGGTTAATTAGCTATGAGACATAACTGTAACTCCGAAGGCTTCTGTCTCTCATGTTACAGCTTTATTATTCTTATACTGACAATGCAATTTCACTTATCAGCTCATTTTGCTTGCATCATTATCTCATTTACCTCTGAGCTAATTGCTGTTTGCTTGTTTGACCAACGAATAGACATTGTAGATATCAGAAATTAAATCAAGTAATGAGCTTTCATGAACAATTATGTATATTTTGGCTTATAGTCATGGCAGTGTTTCCTGAAGAATATTTTGTACCATTAGGGGAAGGAGTTTATAGTGCTGCTACCTGAATTTTTTTTTGTTACCTGTTCTGATAAAAAATAAAAATTGATGGTTGCATAGAGCAACAAGACCTGATAAAGAGCTTTATTTACCTTGTCTGTTTTCTTGCGGTAGAGGGAAATTTGCAGCAGCGAGTTAAAGCTCCTGCAGAGTGAATGTCGAGGAAACTGTACTTGTATCAGAACGGAGACAGCAAGGCATTTTTTTGTCTCCCTCTTGCCAATTTCCAGAGTTAAATGCAACACGACGAACATAAACAATTATGCTGTCAAGACGTGGCACTAAGGACGTAAATGATAGCATGTTGCATACTCTTATCCTAAGATAAAAGACGGTAATGCTGACAGATAATAAGAAATTGATTCAATCAAAGAGTGAGGTTGTTTTTTTGGCTCAGCCAAGGGGGGAAGGTGGCTTGTTTCTTCTGCCTGCCTTACCACCTCAAGTAACTAGCTAGATTATTCAAGCAATTAAACCCATTTTCCCAGGGGAGTACACCTAATTAAAAGTCAATACAATTTAGCCTGTCTGTTTTCAAGATGAGTCAGCACAGATAATAACTTGGAGGATGAATGATTAGGGGAGTGGAGGAGAGAACGGGCAGAGATATCATCTGGAGTCATTTGTCAAGCTTGGAATGATTTGATCCAGAAATAAAACAGCACCGAGTTCGTTCACCACATGGGAAGCTACCTCGGTGATGCCCATTCAAGCGAAACGTAATTGAATTAGTCTGTTTGGATAACTACTGATGTGGCATGCCATCAATCAGCGATATAATGTGAAGATCCTCAGTCTTCTTGCAGGGAAAATGGCGTATAGCCCACCTGACTGAAGATTATCTTATCAGATGATGACTGCAGTGGGGACAGTATAGCATTATTACTGCTGCCTCCAGGATTTGATTGCCACCGGGACGCCCGGCCCACATTTTTTGCGCAGGCAGCCTCATTTTGGGAGTTGGTGAAAATACCTTTGCCAGAGTGCTTGTTAAAGCAAAATTGAACTTTGGTAGAGTGTTGGGTTGTATAGTTACCTGGATGTGATATAATTCCACATGGTGGTGAAACATCCTCTTTTGTTCCTCTGCGCTCCCCTGGACTGCTAATCCAGAATACCATGTTTGTATCTCTCTATTCATTTCCTTCAAAAACTGGTTCCAAAATAACACTTTTAGCATATAAATGAAGACAAACAAAGCAGATTATGCCAATATAAAAACAAGCCGCGGTTCCCATTTGTTTGAGGAAATTACATGGCTGTTTTCTTGTTATTTTTCTATCTGAACTGAAAAGTAGATCCGTTGGGTAGCGTCTGCAGGAAACTTCCGCTTAGCAACTTTGTGCTGGAAAGAAACAACCTGATATTACTTGCACAAATAATTCTAATTACATGAAAAAATGGGTGCATGGACTTGTTGTTTTTTTTATATTGGCATAATCCGCTTTTTAGCTGCTAAAAGTGTTGTGTTATTATGTTATGTGTTATTTTGGGACCTATTCTGTCACAAGAGAATAGAAAGAAACAAATACAGTCTTTTGGATTACCAGCCCAGGGGAACACAAAGCTACTATCATGAGGATATTTCACCGTGTGGAATCATATCACATCCAGGTCATTATACAAACCAACACACTACCAAAGTTCAATTTTGCTTTATATTTCAGATTTCAGTGGGAGGTGCATTACAACAACCTGGCATTATACTCCACCTTTGAGTATTATACATTTCAAGTATTCTTGGTATTTGGCACTCACTGGGTTTCCTGAATTTCCAGAGAGCAGTCCAGTCCGAAGAGCCAGCTGCTGTTAGATATGGGCTTCACCACCAGCTCTTCTAACTACATATTTATCAACTGAAATGCTGGACAAATGAGATGGAAAACCACCCCAAACACATCTCTTAGTCATCGTCATTAGTCATCCCTGCCTCCTTGCTTCCCTCCTCCTACCTCCTGCCATCACTCCACATGGGAAGCATACGTTCCCCCTGCAAATGGAAGGATTTTGTGCCCAGTATGCCATCGATTAGCATAATCATCTTTTGCTGAACTTCTATAAGCAGTGAGAATATAACTTAAAAGTCGAGATGGAACAAGAGCTAAAAGGGCATTTAAAGAGAGAGAGAGAGACAAAGTGAGTCAGATAGAGATAAGACGCATGAGTCTTCGATTGAGGTGTCATCGGCGGATGTGTGCGCGCCTGCTTTAGACCACTTTATCAGTGTTATTCCCTGGCTATTAACTGCTCTGAAAGCTGGCAGGAGCACAAGGCACCGAGGGAAAACAGGCAGGAACTGGCTTAACCCCCGCTCTGCCCCCTGGAGTCGTCTCAAAATGTAAATATTTGTCCGCATCGGTGTTCGAAGAGATTTGGGTCGTCTTCAGCTGAAATTCCTCAAGGAGCTGATGGGATTGCCAAGTTTTGATCCAAATTTATTTCCAGGTTTAATTTATTGAGTTTATAATGGACCCCAATCCCCCTTTAACTAGCCTGACATTTAGCAAGATGGCTTTTGTCGTAGTTATGAGTTGTAAGTAGTTGTCAGTTCAACAACTCCCTCTATAATATATCGTAGTTTAAATCCCGCTTCAGTCTCCAATCCATTACTTTCTTTCAAAACAATGTGCAGCAGAGTTTAGTTCATGTTTAACCTCTAAAGAATTTGGAGTTTGGACTGAATTGATGGGTAAAATCACATAGAGCTCAGCCTAGAATTGAATCTACATGGTACTTTAATGGTCAACAATCCTCTGAACACAGGGAAACAGTGTGCATTTTCTGCTATATAACAGTTTTCCATGTCAGCAGCAAGAAGGACAGAACAGTGTGGAGGACATTATAGTCAAAGATTGTCACCAGCTTACACAATTCCCTATTTGTTCCTTGCATCATTTAGCCATACGGTTTCAAATTCTTGAAGGATGTTGTTATATGTATCTAAACTATTAATGAGAATTTAGGTCAAGTGCTGCATTGAGCTGTAATTGCTCGCCTCAGTTTGAGCCGAAGGAGGGAGGAAGAGGATTACAGCTGACTACAGTCCGATCCCTTCAACGGCCCACCTCTATCTGTCAGAGAAAGAGAACAGCACAGTAGTCCTAGCTAATCCCTCCCATTCTAACAGCACTCCCTCGCCATACACTTTTATGGCCCACATTTACCATGACTCACTGGATTAGCCTGGAAGCAGGATCTTTGAAACTAGTCACATTTAGTCACATTTGAAGCGTACCGTTGATGTCTCAGGCGGTTTGGGGATAGCAGAACAATCAAGGTTAGCACAGGTGAAGCGAGGACTGTGCATCAGAGTTTAAGCTTACTGACATTTATCATCAAAGCTTTGCAGAGCCTCATTTTTTTTAATATTGAATCCCTTCAGTCTGCATTGCTATCAACTCTGATTCTATTTTTATTCTTTAAAATTTCATCATTTTTGGTTTGCCAATTATGCGTTTGTCTTTTTGACTATAAGCAAACCAACTGAGGTATTTCTCTCTTTTGCTTTTTTTTTCCTCATGCAGTGCTTGCATGCAGCTATAAGTATTAGTTTTCCAGGACACTGCTGTCATTCAACCACAGGTCACATTTGCTTTGGTCCCCACAGTGGCCGTAGGGCACAGGCTTTCCCAGATGGTACTGTAGATGACAGATGCCCACAATTGCTGCTGCTCTTGGTCGGACCGCAGTCCCTCCCTCCAGATATAAAACTGTCCCTTGGTCCCCCTCCAATGTCTCTGTCCTCCTGTTTGTCCTAGCCCTGTTCTGTCTCATCTACGTGCATGATGCTTTTGCAATCTGTTTCCTGTGTGTATCCGACTGTCCACTTAGTGCATTAGTGCTTTGCAGTTCCTGTTTGTTTGAGGCTTTGTCCTTTCTCTGTCTGATAATCATTCTGTCCGTTTTCCCTCTTTTCTTAGACATCCTTGTCGTTTTCCTCCGTCTCCTCCCTCCCTCTGTTTTCTCTCTTACTCCCTCTCAGCCCTACTCAGTCCACATTTAGCTCTTGTCTTCTTTGCCTCTCTTCTCCTCTGCCTCTTCAAATCTCTGTATGTGCATCCCACAGTCCTCTCCTCCTCTCCTCTCCTCTCTACAAAGTGTTCCCATACTCAGCACTAATCTACCGCTCTTGTCCTTGGCTTGATCCCATGTCCTCTGCTCCATTTTGTCATGGAGCTGGATGCTGACCAAGGGTTTTAGCCACAATGAGGTGCCTGCTCTCATATCCTTTATGTCCTGTCACTGGGTACAAAACATTTAGCACAGACTCAGCTCTTGCAAGCGTACGTCACACATGCGGTAACGTATTGGCTGCTTGATCATTCCAGTAAATGGTGGAAGGGGTGGAAGAATGCTACCAAATGTGCACTCCCTTACAAGTCGGAACACCATGATGAAATATCTCTCAGGTGACTCTAAAATTCGTCAAATCCAAAACCCTCTCTACCTGTATGAGAGGAAAGCCAGGCTTGTCTGTACGGCCAGATGCTAGTAGACATTACAAAAGAATCCACCTGAGGGAAAGAGATTGCATTTTGCTATTCCGGGATGCAGCCCACCTCAAGAGTGCTTAACATCAAGCAGCAAAGTACCTTTATGTGATTGTTCTTCTTCAGGTTTTTCTTGGATGAGGTTAAGTGCAAGGATTTCAGGGTTTATTCTAGCTTAGTCCTGGTTACTGGATCCGTGCTATTGTTGAAAACTTTAACTGCATGCACTAAAATGTACATTTGGAATGCTTTCAGTCCCTCGTGCCAACACTGACATTTCAAAAGACGAGCAGAGCTAGGATTTGTACATCCTAAAGAATAGATTTTAACATCGCCGGCTTTGAAGATTTCTGTAATATGGTGTGGTATGGCAGTAAGGTAGTATGGTATTTATTTAAGCATCATGTTTTATTACTGAAAGGCTTTGCATTTTCAGTGCTGTCAACACCAGCCGGCTGATGGTTCAGTGCTCTACTTATGCATGGCCTAATTGCATCGTCTAATAGCTTTCTGGTTCAGATTGCCCTACTGTAGGAGCGTGGCATGGTGTGCTCTGAAACCTATTTCACATGTTCAGAAATTGTTTTCATTGGTTATGACATGGTTCTACATAAAGTGCCTGGAACCTAATTTAGAGGGTTGCAGCACAACAATAAAGGTCCAAACACACTAAACAGCACCATCAAACTGTGAATAAACATGGAAAAACAACGGAAAGTGCAGGTTGGACAAATGAAGAGGTGGGTGGCTTTATCATTATTTGGAAAGAAGAGCGTATTCAGAAAGAAAGCTAAGCTTGACTTAGTTTCACAGCAAAAAATATTGCTTCATACCCTTCACAGTTGGTTTTTCATGCAATAGAAATGGAAACAAAAGCCAGTCCCAGAACTTAATGGGCTCTGAAAAGTTCCACTTTAGCCTCAGTAGTCAAAAAGAGGATGATATTGAAAAAAAGTAGGATGACACATGGAGGAATAATGTTTTTCAAAACTATCCCTAACTATCCCAACTATTTGACTCTTAACTGTGAGCAAATTATGAACTTGAGGCAGAGCACATAATACATTGAAACACCACACTGTGCACCACAGACATGAATCTCAAGGGTCCTAGCACTTCCCCAGGCACTTGGATGGAGCATTTAAAAACACCACCTGTTAACATGAAAGTGCTGTAGTAGCACTGTGTTGTTGTGCCAGGCTGTGACACAACTAAAAATCACCAAACAAAATATTTAATTTTCACATTGACTCAGCCAGTACAGTTAAACACCAAGCTACCTCCTGATATGTGGATCTTCAGCACACCAGCCTGGAACTGGTTCATGTTTGTTTGATTTCTACCGTACCGCCTGCTGTATTTCCTTTATCCTGGGCTC
>OMLF01011182.1:28068-58871 GCA_900302615.1 Holocentrus rufus
CGTAAAAAAAACCTTACATCATTCAATCAAAGATTTATGAGCACACATTAACGGGAGGCGAGCCAACCAGTTTCAGGGGAAACTGAGGTTTAAAAATGTTCATGAAGGATTTTGAATAAACTGATTTGTTTATTTGTTAGACAAAGTAATAAAAGGCTTTGTAGTCAGCTCTTTTTATATAGTTGCATGCAATTTTATGTTGCATGCAACATAAGTTGCAAGTTGTAGCTCAGTTGTGTCTGTGCAATCATACAGCAGCCTCATGATCCCATAGACATGCAGGAAGTGAACTTGGGGTTTCGGAGTGGGGTGAGGGGGGGTTCCTTTTTTAGGGCCCAAAACCTCCTTCACTACATTGATCATTAGACTCATCGGGTTGGAAGAGCAGTCTGCTTTGGTCAAGGCGCACAGGTTAGTGTTGGAAAGCTGTGTGGGCAGCGAAGATGTTGCAGTGCTGCGTTCTTACTTGTCACTGGCTATCAGGGCTGCCTGGTCCTGTTAAACTTCCCAACACATCAGAGAAGCTGACAGGCTGATTGGCTGCAACTCAGATTACACAACACTTAGAACCACTTAGTTAGAGGAGAAATGTGTGTGTGTGTGTGTGTGTGTGTTGTAAATGTAGATGTTTGACAAAGCCAGCTCACTTATTGTTATAAGATGTTTTGGTGTTAGAAAGGCTACAGTGTGTATACAGGGTGTCTTTGTGTGTTTTGTGTGTGTGTGTGCATGTGTGTATCTGTGTCTGTGTGTATGTGTCCTCAGATACCAGAGCTCTAATTAAAGAGCTGGCATGTCACAAACCTGTTCTCCCTCTTTGTTTAACATTGGACCTAATCTCCTGCTGCAGAGGGTGGTGTGTGTGGGTGTGTGTGTGTGTGTGAGTGAAAGAATGGGTGTGTGTTTGAGTGGGTATGTTATCTGCTGGTTGCTGTGAGGTGTCTGCAAGATGGATGCCAAACCAGTGCAGACATTTGTTTGGACCTCTGCCAATGAGCTATGCCAGGGGGACCCGTGTGTGTGTGTGTGTGTGCATTTGTAGTATTCATATGAACAAATGATTGCACTACCCCTGGCACTTTGGCTCGGCATTATGGGCAAAATCTCCTATTGCCATTATTTTGACAGATACTGTTTTTCCACATTTTTAAGTCTATTTTAAATGCTACATATGCTACAATCAAACAGTTTCCACAGCATACAAATGTGTATTGTGGAATTACACTGAGCTGCTATGCTAATACATCAATATATTATCATGCTGCCTCCCAGTGATTTCCCACAGATGACTAATCCAGTGTAAAATTACTAATATTTTTCCCACTAACAACTAGTGTAACAAATTCTTTCAATTTCATCCACAGTATTACAGTTACCAATAAAAAATAAGTCATCAGTTATGCTTTGTTATTATTCACTGCCCATCATATTATCATCCACTAAGTGTACCTAATCATCCAAAAGCAATATCCCGTTTCTTTATCCGACTCATTTGGTTATCCTAATTCACACAAAGTGAGCAGAACAAGTTACTGAATTCTCAATTTGAATGTCAGGAAAAACGCAACGATCAATTTTTGAGGTGTAACAGAAGAGTAACAAAAGTAATGTAATTATAACAATGTAACAATTTACCATTCCAAGTGAGTAATAAGCAGTGAGATTACTTCTGAAATTAGTAACTTGTAATCCTGTCACTTTTAGAAGTAAGGAGGCCAACACTGGATTAAGTGTTGAAATAACTTTTTTGACATCTTGGACTTGGACTTAATTTTGTACCTACATGTTGAGTGTCTATGCAGTGATCAGTTAAATGTCTATACATTGATTAGTCAGATGTCGAAGGCATAGCACAGAACTGATTTGCAGTAGTCAGGCGTTGGCTTCGGACCTAATTTCAAGTAGTAATTCGCACCCAAATGCATTTTCCCATTTTTCTGAATAGGCGATTGAACTGGAAACCCTGAAACACTTTGAGATTTCTTTATTCGATGCGTGTCTTCTGAAAGTGTAAATTGCAGCCCTGACACTGCACACATACAAATGCTCACACACGTGCACACACACACACAAAACACACAAACTGTTCTCCAGTCCCACTCCCACTTTGAGTGCCAGTTAAGTCCAAGGGAGATGAAGAGACTAGTAATACACACCTGGTGAACTGCAGCTCCCACTCACTTACCTAACAGGGTGAGTCATACATTGTATGAATGGAACATTTGCAAATGACCTTGTCATAGAGGTATGAACCACAAAGCAGTGCTCATACTGTGGGATTGTGTATGCCAGCACAGTGTGTATGTACTACTATGTACTATACTACTGTCTTAAGTCTACATGCGTGTGCTTTGGGTGTTTTTGAATGTTAACCTCTTGAATACGTATTTGCATATGTGTTAGTGTCTGGGTTGTGTTCATGTACGCTGCATTTATCCTCCCAGGTGAGTCATGCTCCTCTTTGGGCTCCTCTGGATATAAAAGGGTGTTTATAGTTGTATACTGTATCCACCACAGGAAAAAAGAACATCGCACAGCTAAGACGAAGTTTTACTTTCTGTTTTGACCCGTTGTCAAAGATGTTTTACAGCCTCACAAAACTGTTTTAAACTCTTTTAATCAATAAATCCCTGTTTTTTGATAGCTGACTGTCATAGGGAAATAATTAATCCCAAACTGAGATTTCATGTTACTCAATTGCAGGATTTGAATAGCCAACCTACAAACCTATCCCAGCTCTGTTTCCCCTGCAGTCAGATCCTCATCAATCCTTTAAAATGTTTTAATTGTAGATTGTGTTTGCATAATCTGCAATTAAAGACTAGCTAATAGTTTGACATTTTCAAGATTGATTCTCTGACTAAAAATGACCAAAATCAATTGCTAAGGCTTTTGCCAAAGTGATTTGGAATGACTTGTGCTTTAATTACTTGTAATTGCAATATAATGTGCCTGATCAGATCACAGCTGATATCTCTTTTGGAAGTGTTATCTTAATATCTTGCGTTCTGATTATGCTTTTGTTGATTCTCCTCTGTTTCTCTGCATGTCTGTCTTAAAGGTGCACTATGCAAAATTTGTAAGGATCAATTTAAGTGAGGATCCTTAAGACTCAGTTGAATTTTTTGTCAATTGGGACCTAAAGGGTCCTCACTTTCACTGCCCGGTGATAATTTGGATTAGAGCAGTTTTGCTTATTGTTTTTCCTTTTTGATAATCCAATTACTTTGGTTATAGTCTTACTGGTAGTTGCAGGAGACAGATGAGATGAGCACGTTGTACTGAAGTGTCCCTTCCCTAAACGAGGACTAAGGCTGCAATGGTACTGTCATCCATGTCTGACGTGATGGGGATTAACTCAAACACAGCAGACTGCTATCTCATGCCAGGAATGTGAATCTGTCAATCTGCACCTGTACACATCCTGGCATCAGACATCAGGCCATTACCAGGCTTCAGAAGAGCATGGACGATTTCACTAATAGTTAAATTCAGTACCAAGAGCCCTACAAGATGTTACATAGTCATGAAAACAAAAAAACAATGCACTATTCCTGTTTCAAATAAATAAATAAACATTCATTCGGGCGGAATTCTAAAAATATAGTAGCTACAATTGTGCATTTTGGTTAAATGGCTTCATTACAGTGTAAACCTTTATGTAACGTGTCACAAATCAAAGCAAAGGGATTTAACAAAGAGATTATCTCTCTGTTTGTATCTCTCTATTATATCTCTTTATTTCTAACAAAGAGATATGTATCCTATCTTGGACATTATCTTGTATTAATTTTTGTCCAGTGCCCTCTGGGGCTGGGCGATGTATTGTTATTTTATCAATATTGTGATATGAATCTAGATATCATCTTGGATTTTGGATGTTGTAACATTGTGATATGATATTTCCTGGTTTTAAGGGCTGTATTAAAGGGATGCAGTTTTCTGAACTTATTAGACTGATGTAGCTATTTTATTATTTACCTCTCCCTGCCTATTCATCATCTACATGGATATTGTGTTTTTTTGATTTTATCCATGTTTCACAGCTCTAGTGTCCTCAAACTAATTGTCTTCAACTATATTATCAAGTATGAATAATAGGTAAGTTGTTTACCAGCAGGATAGTACCAGCTTAGCAGCAAATTTTGAAATTGAAACCGACATGCCTGATCGCTCCCAGTGCCTTCAAACTGCATCGAAAACAAGCTTCACTCACGTTACCTCTTGTTCTCAGCATTCGAGGATGGCAGGTTGTTTTGAATGAGATGATGAGAAAGATGCTGATCAGTATGTCACCCTGGTCAGTTTGGTGTTTGGACAGTGGCTCTCAAAACTGACAACTCACTAAAACCAGATTGTGGAGTGGTCATTTATGGGTATTAATTACTTTACACGGTGGGAAGTGGGCACGCATCAATACATCCTGTGAAATCGCAAAATGGAGTACATATTTTCCCCAGGCTACGGGGTCTCATCTTTGGTTTAAGTGCTTCTTGTCTAATCAAAAGCATAAGCATAATGCCTCCATTAACAGACCCAGCAAGCATCTGGTGTTCAGTGGAGACAGAAAACAAACGGAGGCTGATTTATTTCTTAAAGTAACCGACTGTCTTCCTGATGCTGCATTGCTTGAATTTTTCTCAGTTACTATCTGTAACAGGGATTTCAAGTTTCTTGGTGTCACTGTTTTTGAATTGTGTATTATGTGTGACAAGAAGTGCTAAAACGCAATAAATTTGATAAAAATTTTATTCCACCTGCACTGGAAACTAGTATTCTATTTGCCAGAATATAACACACTCCTCACCACTGACTAAGCACACAGTAATATTTCATACTCAGCGATTGGTAGACGCCATGAGCTAATTACTTATTTACTTCTCCCCGCCCCGTGTTTCCATGTCAGATCATGTGTGTTATCTGTTGTCGTCCGTTGTTGACGTAATGGAACGGGGATGACAGGTGTTGTGGCGAGGGACCTCAACTCGTCCTGAGTGTCTGGGACAGTATCGTTCTCAGAAGTTCATCCCCATGTTGAAACATCGCCTTAACACCCATCAGCTGCCTTACATATCCCTTCTGAAGGGCCTGGCTCACATCTGAATTAGACCTGCTCATTCCAGGAAGTTGCCCTATATCCAAGACCGAAAACAATTTGAATTTGTTTCCTCACATTTCCAAAAAGCCAAAATAGATTTTGTAGGAGGACTTGGATAAAATCTATGCAGAGAGCTGCAAGATTTTTTTTTTCCCACTGGCGAGGGTTTCCTTTCAGTTGTGTGTTTATTATGGATTCAACAAGCTTTAATTGCGTAGAGACAGGCAGGCAGAGTTTACAGTTGAGCAGCATAAAGACATTACATGGTCCCGGAGACCAGCCTTTACAGTAATAGATGTACAGTACAGTTGGTAGGCATTAAGCTGTGCTATTTATAGTGTGCTTTGGTGTGCTATGGTATGTCTCCTTGGGAATATATGGACCAGTGATCTGCATGTTGACAACTGCTCTGATTACATTATTAATGGTATTAAAAATAAAGAGGGGGTGAGAGGTTTTTTTTAAGAATCAGAAGATCAATCAAAACTGAAAGGTCTTGAAATATTTGTAGAACAGGTGTTGATTTTGCAGGAGCGATCATATATTTGCACATTCCTGAAGGACTCCTCAAAATGTCCAGCACACATGATTTATGAATGTACTTCTGGAATAATCTTTTCACAAAAATAGGCTAAGATAGGCTATTATTCCAAACAAGTCCTCTACACCTCATAGCACCAAGGCTGTTTTCTGCAGCAGCCCTCATTTGTCAAAGCCCATCGATAAACGAGCTAGACCCTGGTGTGGAACCACAGCACACCAAGCTGGCACAGCAAACAGATGGGGAGAGCAGCTGGGGGGGACAGGCTGAACAAGTTATCTGTTTTATATCTGCCTGTCAGCTCTGTACCCACCTAGCTGGACCTGGCATGGCTGCTGCTGTTAGCCGTTAGCCTCGAGTGCATCCCACAATGCCCTCTTCGCATCAGATGGAGCACAGATGCATTCCTTCAAGGCTAAATTTTATTCTGACACCCTCAGCCACGCTAGAAACCAAAATAAAAAAAGAACAGTCTTGAAATGGTTTGAATGACACTTTTTTTTTTTTTATCTCTGTATAGGATGTATAGGATTCAGTTAAACTCAGGAATTAAAATTTACTGTTGGGTCAGTGTGAGGCCTAATTCTGCCCTTTGACACTCTACCCCAAACCCGTTGTGGACTTGTAAAGCACCATGTATGTGTCAAAGGGCAAAATTAATGATCGCTTATTTATGCAGACACCCATATAGGGCGGATTACTGTACACGTCAACATCAAGTGACTACCTTGATAGAGAAGTTCATGAAGTTGGCAGGTCATTTCCACGCAGCTGTCTTAGGCCATAAAGCAAGTATTGAGTTTTATTATGTTGTCAGCTGGGCTAGTTAGTCACCCCTGTTTTAGAAATACATGATATTTAACCCACAGACGTGATCTTTATTTACATATCCAGTACTAACTGGTCCCAGTTTTAACTGGCTGGACATCATTTTCCCCTTTATATTTAAAGATGATGTGGATGGGTGTATTAGATGTAACACATTGGTATGTATTAGATGTTCTGTGGCCTTTTACACTGTACAATGAATGATCACATCAAATGACAATAACAATTGTGCTAGAGCTTTGTACTGACTTTAAAAGCTCTGCCTGAACATGCTGTGGTAGCACAGTGTTGTTGCAATTAAGAACTGAAAAAACATTTGATGCACTGACTTAGCAAGTACAATTAGAAAATCACTGAGCTAACACATACATATCTTATGCTTGTTTAACATTTACCATACTGTCTGGTGTATGAGAGCATACTAAATTTCCCTTATGGAGGGATACAGTTCTGTGCTCCAGTCTTAACAGTGTGCACTGTAATTCCCTTAAGCAGTGCGCAGTGCAAAAGATGTTACACATAAAAACACAAATGAGCAAGCAGACAGAGCTCGGCTTTCATAGAAAATTGCCTGCTGAGCGTGTAATAAAAGATCTGAATGCAATCTGCTTGTGGTCTTTAATGACTAAATATAATTTTTATCAAACAATTTGAGGTTCAGCTCACCTCAAACATAAGCACAGTGTGTTTTCCACATTGTGACACATGAAGAGTAATAAAGTTATACTCGGTGTCAAGAAATCGTTTTAAGTTGCTTGTTTACTGATCTTTCTGGTGAGTGAAGCTCATCAAGGATCAGGTTTCTACTGACAGATGTCTGCTGATTCAGAAATATGGACATGGTTCTAATGCCAAGGTTGCCTAGTCCCAGCAGTTTTATTAAGCTTGTGGAAAGCTGTGTTAAATATGCCGTATTAAAGTTTCATCTTTCATCAAAAATAATTATCACACAGAGATGGTGAGGTAGATCGAGGAGATCGTTTTCAACATGAGCGCAAAGGAAGAAACAGACCAGAAAGAGCTACGTTTCTCTCTGCTCTTTTTAATAATTTTAGAAGAAATTAGGTATTTGGTACATTTGCCTTTATGTAAGTATTTTCAATTTAGGCCTTTAATCTGGCTAACTTATTGCTCAGACAACCCACCAACTTGAAAAAAAAAACTCAAAAAAATTAAAAAATTACATTTGTACACTCCTACTGGCTGCTGGTTCCAGCCAGCCTCTACTGACTTCCTCACCATCTCTTAGTCCAAAACACTGCAACCATGAACTGAACATCGTTAACATTATGGCTTTTGCTGCCACTGAGTGTTGTGCTTCAAGACCAAGAAGTGCTGCTGAGACACGGGTTTTAGGAAAACTATTCACAGTCTCCTTTATGTGACCACAGTGAGTTACCACGTGTGTTTTCATATTGTCCTAGGACAATATTGGGACTATTCACAAGCAGTAGAAGGTGTGATTTTATTTTATTTTTTTTATTATTAAACTATATTTAGCCACGGAGAGCAGACAGTAACTCTTCACACATTGCATACTATGTACAAAAATGCTGTCACACCAAGCACACACACACATACACACACACCTTTTCTTCCGTTGTACCCTGTGCCATGCAGGCCGATGCTTGCATTGTGTCAACTTTATGAGTGGCGTCAGCTCAGACAGACAGAGAGCGCACATAACGCAGCCTTTACAACCTGTGCTTTATATTCTTGGCTCTGATGCAGTCTATCTCCATCCTGGACTGGCTGACAAGCTGATGAGTGCTGGTATTTATGAGGCTGTTCGGGCCAGATAGCTCATTTCCAGGAGGACAGTAATACAGATACTGTAGGTCGGCTGTGTTAGTGTAGCGGACAGCATATGTGTGTTATTCAGCAGGTAAAGTAATTAAGGTTCACATGTAATATTGCTTTACCTCAACCCAAAAGCAAAATCAATTTGTGACCTGAGCTGCTTTGAGCATTTGTATGTAGATTTTTGTGAGTCCTGTGCTGAGACTACTGATGGATATGTATATCAATGAGTGAGTGGGTAAGTCCTCCTGCTCATTATCATACTGTTTCCTTTTGATCTTATTTTTATGTATTCAATCTAATTTGAGTTATTGTTTTTATTGCTTATGATTTATAATTTCATTTTTGTTACATTTTTTTCATCCGTCAAGAGTTTAGTTTCTTATGTAGTTCAGTTGTGTTGATTTTATTCATTGTTTCTTTTTTTTTTATTTACCTGCAACACATTTTCTGAAGGGAAAAGAAAAGAAAAGAAAAGGTAACTCAGTCATTCTACAGTGCATGTGAGACAGCTTGTGCATGGCTACTAACCAGTTGGATTCCAGCTGCCCATTGAACCAGCCAAACTTAAGGTGAAATATAAGCTAGTTTGAATTAAAATTTTCACCAAGTCTGAGTTTTTTTCTCCCTTGAAGTTGCCAAAATGACAGTTCCATCCCTTACCATTAAAGCATGAAGCCAGTTTAGAAATCCATCCTCCCCACATTACTGCTTAATAATTTTTATCAACATATCTATAAATAACACAAAAAGGAAATAAGATGTAGGGGAGCCCTGTCTCACTCCTACTGTTGATGTAAATGTAGTTAACCCCAGAATACTACTTGTGGTAATACTGTACATTGACATCAAGGTCACAAGCATGGTGGTACCACATCCCACACTTTGTAGGATTTGGAAAATTTTCCCTCTTATCGTAAGCTTTTGAAAAATCATTTGCAGCGATATACAGTTTGGTCC
Organism: Holocentrus rufus; assembly: GCA_900302615.1. Classification (NCBI taxonomy): domain Eukaryota; kingdom Metazoa; phylum Chordata; class Actinopteri; order Holocentriformes; family Holocentridae; genus Holocentrus; species Holocentrus rufus. The sequence goes on from OMLF01011182.1 coordinate 37,296, forward strand.
TCTTTCTGACACAATAATCGATAAGCAACCTGGGGCCCTGCTCGCTCTCAAAAAGGTTTATACCAGGACATTAGTCTGTTATTTAGTATGCAATCATATGACTTTGCCTAGTTTTGTTTAATCACACTTACACCACAATAGTTATCACAACTATCACAACAGTTATGAAGATAGAGTCAAAATGCATACATAAAAACATTCATATTACAGGCAACAACCTAAACACTCCTGGGCTCACTCCATCCGGTCCTGCTCCCTTCCCTGGCTTCATTTGTTTGTCAATTACATGTTTCATCTCCTCCCGTGTAATAGGGTTGTCTAAGAGGGGCACACCCACATTATAGTCCTCAGTGCTCAGTCAGTTCTCTCTCTGACTGGCAGGCAGATTAAGCAGCCGCTCCATATGCTCCCGGAATCCTGCCTCAGAAGGTCTTTCATGATGTAGGGAGTAGGATTAAATTCACCTTTCCAATCTACAGCCCGCCACCACGTCATCACAATCCATTATACGCTGCCATCTAGGTGGCAGAGTTTCTGGGTTAAAGATTGAGTCAGGGAGTGGAGAATAAGAGGGAGCTGGTTTACTCTGGGCTGCACAGCTGTACAATATGCTGTACAATATGTTTGCAAACTGTCTTGCCATAACATCTGGATTTTCACCTGCACCAGTGGCTGGCACTTGGAATACACTGAGGTTAGATAGCTCACAGAAATGTCTTTTAATAGTATAGGTTTCTTGCAAGAAGACTTACTAGGTCACTTATTCACAGAATGATCTTGTGCATGATGTAGCAGCAGTTTTGCATCAACCATCTCCTCGGGAAAGAAGAGGTGCACAGACAACAGGGCATGATCAGAGGGCAGTTCGGTATTTTGAACCACTTTGAAGTTTGTGACACAATTAATGTAGCGGCCAGAAATCAAAGAGCAATCAACCTCTATTTTTCCTTCTTATGGTAAGTAAGGGAGCTGGTGAAAGAGCAAGAGTCACATGCAGATTATTCACAATCAAGAGGTCGTTGTCTTTACAAACTATATTCTATCCTTTGCTGTTTGCTGTTTTATCAACACGCTTATAAACCATTGTCCTTTTTTATAAGATCATTTTCCCTAGTTCATATCTCCAGCTATAACATATCTTTATATTTTCTTGGGTCCTGGCCTGAATTTCTGCAAAACCAGCCTGTAAGAAGAATGGTGAATCAGATGGTGGTATGTAGACCCCCAAAAAACTTCATACCTGGCACGCACAAGCTGGAACCAAATTTGTTTTTGGTCTGATGTGTCTATCAGTGATATATCCTGATAAATTCCATTTCTGGGCAGAACGGACACTACCTCCTCTCTGGCTACACTGACTTTTTGCTACCACAGGTATAAATCCAGAGGCATGGTTTAGTTGATCTCTTTTGATCTCTGTCAGCACGACAATATCTTGGTTTCTCAGACGCTGTAACACAAGCTGCATTTTCAAGTTCATTCCGGAGTCCATTGATATTCCAGAAACCTAACTTAATATGTCTGGAGCCGGTGACGGAAAAGGTGACACAGACTTACAGACAAATTCCCCATCTCTTGCAACTGCACACTTCTTGTAATTAACTTTGATTGTACATCCAACATTACCAGGGGCTGCTCTTTCAGTTTTTGCATAATCATTCCCTCCGGATAGCAGGGTGCACATCTTTCTTTATATAAACTCTCTTATGGTTGTCATTTACCGAACTCCTCAGCTTTCTCAAGAGCACTGTTTGCTTGTGGTATTTGTAATCCACCACATGACACAAATACAGGACATAATTTGGAGTTGGGCCGTCTCACTTCTCAACCGTCTCTGGTACAGCTAAACAAAGAGCTTTAGTGTCAAACTAACTAGTTTCAACAAAACATTTAGTGGACATTTATAACTTATGATAAACCGCATGTTCAGCTGTTGCAACAGGCTGCAGGTGCCGCAGCTCACTCTGCTGAGCACCAATCTCTGTTCCAGCTTGAAGCACTTTACTAGCAGTAGTGGACTGGGCTCAAACCAGCTGCCCATTCAGGTGCCAGGCAGGCAGAGAAGCAGGGGCTGTAGTGGTAATCGCCAGCAGAAACCCACTACCAGCTGCTGGCAGCCTGTTAAAAGCTGTCTGATAATGGGGCTGTCAGGTGCCCATTCCAGCTTATCACATAAAGATGAGTAAGTACAGCCGCTCGATGCCTGGTTCTAGTGTGGACAACTGGTTTGTACAGCCAGACCAGTGCTTGTAGTGCACGGTCTGAACTGGGAAAGGGCATTAACCACGAGAGTGTAGTGGAATACCGTTCAAACGCTCACAGTGTTGGGCTGAAGCTTTGAAGCCCAAGTTGCTGTTTGGAGCACAGGGGACAAAATTAACATATATAGGAGACTGTTTGATTCCAAAATTTGAGAGCTGCTTTCATCTTTCTACCAGACAAATTGAATTTTTAGAGCAGCGAAGAACTTTCAAATGATGGTTTGTTTAGCAAGGGTTGGATTCGACGGGATGGAGGGTGAAATGTCCAAAACCATGAGCACTTAATTGACTCTATTATAATATGAACAGCACAAAGCAAAGAATTCAATTAGACTTTTGGTGACATTACCACATTTGTAGCAGAGCCCACGTTGTGCTGCGGCCTGATTTATGCTGTCAGTCAACCATAATCGCTCAGCTATTATAGGTATTAGGGCTGTGTGCTCTCACAAAGAAGCATCTCGTTTTGTGTGCCCTGGGAATCAGCTTTTATTATCTGATAAATGGAGAGGAGCTGGAACAAGATCCTTATCTGGAGTTTGTTCACGTCTCTGTTGTAATGCTGTGATGTTTGCCAGAGATAGGCCCTCCTTATCAGCTAATGGATGTCTGATTTAAGCCCTTTAATGGGATGTGAAAGATTTTCAACACATTTTTGCCTTCATTTGGACAGGTTGAAATTCATACATGTCGACACTGAGCAGAGTGGTCAAAGGATGTTTCGGATCCAGCCAAGCGATAAGCATCCTTCTTTATATGCCTATTAAATCCCATTGTTTGGTACAGACTTAATTTGAATGAAACGTCAAGCTCAGGAAAGGCAGTGCAAAGAATATTGTAGTTTGAGCCACATTGATGGAAAAAGATGATGATGATGCTATGTTGCCCCCCTGTGGAGGCTTCAAGGACACACACATTCTGGGTGAAATGACAGATGGGGACTATACTGCCTCTATTTGAACTGAAACCTCACATTTTGATGAGGTCAACCTTTCAGACCCCCAACCTTTGACCTTTCCCCTCCCTCCAGACATGAAGCGTCCCAAGGGCCCGGACTGGTTGGAAAACACCCTGCCTCCCAGGACTCAGGAGGAGGACGAGGAGGAAGAAGAGGAGGAGGAAGAGGAGAGGGAAGTGGTGGCGACGGCGGCAGGTCATAGGGCCAAACGGGAACGCCGTCAGGCCAGCGGCGGTGCCACGCTGTGCCACGTGTGCAACATTCAGCTGAACTCTTGTGCCCAGGCTCAGATCCACTACAGGGGCAAGACGCACCAGAGGAGGCTGCGCCACCTGGCCAAAGCTGCCAGCACAGGTAGGAACACCTATAACACCTCCACTACTAACTCCAAGGTTTCTGTACCTGTCAATCTAATGTTGACTCATATTTTTGGATTTAGTCTAGTGTTAGTCTTCTTTCACGGTGTGGCTAAGAATTCTAGTTATAGATTTTTTTTTAATTTCATTTTGATTTAGTCTAGTTATTGTTAAGTCAGGTAAATATTTGATTGTATTAGCCTACTCTGTGTTATTTTAAAATAATCATAATTCAGTCAATTTATTTATAAGCCTAACACTTTATTGGTTGCTTATATTGCACCATACTCTCCAAACTCAGCCCTTTAACAGTAATAGACGTGCAAGCAGACAAGCCTATATTTGGGACTGGAATCTGAGGAAATTATTCCATTGTAGTGACTGATTAAGTAAATTTGGCCCCTGACTGGGTGGCAGTTTATGCAATGTAACCTTTTATTTGTTGTGCATGAATAAGATTGGACTGAGATACAAAAGAAGACAAGCTTGATATGGTGACTGATGTTTTTTAATGTTGTTGTCAACCTTCATTACAAGAAAGTTAGTTTTAGTTTCATTTTTTCAAGGTCTTGGACGTATATTTTAGTCATATTTTTTGTTGAATTAACACTGTCGCCAATACATTTTATTACTATTACTGAACTTACTTTATTAATTTGAGTTCACTGGACAGAAATATGTGACTTTGGCAGAAAAGCGTGTTGCTCAGCTTTGATCTCAGATGTGTTACATGTGGCTGTTATCTAAAATCTGTTTTAGGGGTATTTGGCCGGTATCTGATAGCAGGATCAGTATTGGTGCTTTCTTTGGTGAAGTTAATGGCTCTGGCTTTTATACCGCTGTAGCTTTCTCTACTGTGCAGACAGGGGATTTTACAAGTAACTGCCAAAATAAAGGAACCATTAACATATAGTGTCCTAGTTGGGTTCGAGGCTACTGCAAGCTGTCAGAACAGCTTCTCTTTTCTTTGGCACAGATGCTGCAAATGTCTGGAAACACACTGGAGTGAGGCGACACCATTCTTCCAGGCGAAACCCTACTGTGTGGTGTTTTATCAGTGGTGTTGGAAAATATGGTCTCAGTCATTGTTCAGGATCTTAGAGAACCTGAACCATGCCTGGAAAATGTATCCACATACTTAACATACCTCGTTTAGTCAGGTGTTTATATTATTTTGACAGTATTCTCCGGAAAAAAAATGGAGTGTTATGCATTGGACATATTTAATATTCCAGAGGAGCCCCTCACTATTTCCCAGCGTTTCCCGCACACCTGTTTTCGATGATGGGCCATTAATCACCTTCACTCATCACCACCTGTGTCACTCTGCCACGCTGACCGGCTTGACCAATCAACACTCAGGAAAAGCCACAGAGGGGGAACTGGCCAATAAGATGGCACATTTTAATTTTGATTTATGAGACTATGTCGGCCTGTAGGCTTACCACACACGTTTACCTGCTCCAATTCAGCACAGCCCATGAGATGAAATTAATACTGTCTGCCTCGTTTAATTTCTTCCTTATTTTCAGCCTCACTTTGTTATCATTAGACTGTTATTGACGTTTTCTATTTCAGATAATGGCCTTTTTGGGTCATCATTCATACTTAAAAGTGTGAGGTTGATCTGCTGCAAAAGGAGCCATTAGGTAGTGTGTGAGTGTGTGTGTGTGTGTGTAGCTGAACTGTCCCCTTTTCTTTATTTTTCCAGACGTAATCAGGAACTCAAAACATTTTTCTCCTATTAGAAATAAGGCGGGGGTTGCTTGTCCAACATAATATAACATAAAACCTTTTAATTACATTACTTTAACATTACTTTAACTCTTTTTCTTTTTTTCCTCAGTGTTGTGTGTTCGTTTGCATGGCCTAAAATCATGAATTAGTCTCTATTGTTTGCCATTAACTGCAGGTCTCAGTGGGATATTTGCACATTTAAATTTATAAAACACAGAGAGAAATGATTAGACCCTTTAATACCGCTAGTTCTCAAATGCTTTTGTATCATAATGTTTTAACGTTTCAATTTGGCCAAGCTAGCTTTTGGTTTTAGTAAATTGAATGGAAGTATAGGTCAGGGGGCAACTGTCCGTTTTCCTGGAGTAGAAACAGAAGGTAATGATGGCTCCCATGATGCAAACTTTAGGACCAGATGGCTCTAAACTGTTACACGGCACTTGGACATGCCCCTCCACTCCCATCCCACACACACACACACACGCACACACACGCACACACAGCCTCCTTTGAGCTTTTGCACACCCAAATGCTCGTCTCTGACCCAGCACATCTGAGCCAGCACCACAAGCCGATCACTTGAGTGGACATCTGGAACATTAACTCACTGACCGTATCTTAACCTCACTGCCGCTTGGGTCCGCTGTCTATTTGTGTGCTTTGGTGTGTGTGTGTGTGTGTGTGTATGTGTGTGTGTGTGTGTGTATGTGTGTATGTGTGCACGCGCAGTTTGCGTTTTAGACCCACAGAGTGAGGATGTCTTTGGAAACTAGCATCATTTCAGCCAGTCTTCACTTTTTCCATCTTCTAGTTTATGGTAAGGATTTGGTTTAGGTTATGATTAGGGAATGAATGTCATCAATGGAAGGTCCCTCATAAGGATAGAGGAACAAGAATGTGTGTGTGTAGCTGGGAATGGGACATATTTGTCTAACTGTTATTGTGGATAGCAGTAGGGGTAAGTCAGTTTCTCTGTGCCTACGTGCATATTTCTCAGCATTTCTCAGAGAAGATTTACCTCATAGAAAATGCTCTCAGTCCCTCACACCACCAAATGCAATCCAAGAAAGTGTGTGTTCTCTTTTGAATGTGACCTCCATTCAGCTCCAGCTTGCTGCCAAGGCTGTACAGAGCAATTTGTTCTCAGATTTGACATTGCCCTTAAAGACACAACTTACCAAAAATAAGAGCGAAGCTGTACAGGAACTGAAATGCTGCAGTAATCCAAAACCGACATTACAATACTGCTGTGCATTTGCACATTTTTATGATGTTAGGTTGTGGGATTTGCAAGAATTTATCGAGCAGATAATAGCCTTTTATTAAACATCAGGTACTTGACATTCATGTTGTCCACAGTGGACCTGATGGAGATTCCTCCCTGCACAGCTACATAAAAACCACCACAGAAGCACATTTTGGTCTCTGATCTGCTGTCTCAAGCCAGCAGGACCAGCTGTCTCTTTCACCAGTAACAGTTGTTGAAATCAGTGGTGACTTTAGAAATGCTAATGTTGTAATAGTAATGCTGGGAACTAGGGATAAACCCAATTATAGATCCAGGGTAGTGGAGGCGATCGCTGTGGAGGTTCTGTGGATCTATTTCAGCAAAACAGTTGATTGGACATATCGAGGACAGAATGGACTTTAATTATAAGCAATAAATGAATAAATCTTTTACACATGTTAAAGGATCAAGGATAAACCCTTTTTTCATTCTTCTTCATTGACAAAAACAACATAATTGGAAATGAAGCTTGAATGACATCACAACATCACATGCTACACATGTATTAAAACCTCTGCTGACAGCTGTAGCAACCAAATCAACAATATGATCCTAATGAGCAGTGCACAGGCCTTTGCATTGCCGTCACTCACACTCACAGAAACTGTGAAGTATATTCTAGACGCCGAACTAGTGTGGGTGATGATTGTCGGGATGCCATGAGGCTAAGCCGTTCTCAGTTGACAACACCTGTAATCTAGTTGTGACAGGAAAGCGGAGAAACAGTTTGTCATAGCAGCGTTGGAACGGGATGGAGAACGATCAGCAAACAGCCTCAGTTTCTTCCGTCTGTCTCACACTGACGAGTTGATGACTCTCTCTAATACTGTATGTTGTGATTCTTAGTGCTTGAGATGATCTCCACAATTACACTGGGATCCGGGGCGGCTCAGAAACCCCTAGTTCACGTTGTCAGTTGAGGTTTTTCATTTTAGTTTCAGCCCAGTTGCACCAGTTGTTTAGGTCTCACCAGTTTCCAAAGCCTGTGGTATCTTTACCCACTCCTCTAGCTGCTTTCCTTTTTTAAATCCAGGAAGTTGTATTTGGTTGTTGCGACCTGTTGGGCTTTCCTTCTCTGCAGGTCCAGTAAGAATGAAGCTGTGGCTTGTTCCCAGTCTTCAGGACCATCAATGTTCAGCATGGTATTGACATGGGCCATCATTTCCATTTTAGGTATTTACTGTGGCTAACAATCCAATCAGTTTACAGTTTACAATAACAGGGTAGGGATGCAGGATCTTGTTCCTTCCCTTCAGTTGAGAAAAAAAGATGTATACTCTAGACTAATTACCAGCAGCTGAACACCTGAACGGTAATACTGCCTTTATTCCTTTATTATCCCTTGCAATGCAAACAAAGGGATCTTGACATTTGAAGTTAAATCAGTGCATCTGTCATAAAAACTGGCAATGTGGTTTCTCTCAGTTATAACCCAGAATTGTTTGTCTATCACTGTATGCCTATAATAACATGCTAATAATTATGCATACCTCTGGATGAGACCAGGACATGGTCAGCATGTACTTGGATTGTATTTAAACACCTGACTCGCTGCGGGCCACACTGAAAGAGCCATTAATTGATAGCTTAAGTGAGGCTGATCCATGGGCAACCTGTTTGTATCCATGCAGGGTATCGACTCTCGTTTTCCGTAGAGGACACAGAGCGATTTCACACCTGCCACGTTTGAAGCGGTTGAATTGAACCCGTTTGACCCCTTTGTTTGGGTTGTTTGTGAAAGCGATAACACCGCATTCAAATTGAGGAGCGTGGGGTCTTGCCCTGTAAAATGAACCCTGAAATTGTTTGTTGAAAATGCAATTGGCCAAAAGATGGGAAAATAGCCAGAGAATTGCCCTTTAAAGAAGTAGACTGACCTGGTTTGTCAGTCTCCTATGCTACTTTAAATGTCTTTATGTTGATCTAGAAAACTATTATATATTTTTTTGGTAATACTAATTTTAAAGAAGTCATATAACAAACAGCAAGTATGACCAACCACTGACCGTGAATTCTACAAGTTAAACAACAGTTTCTAGTGTTTCTGCAAGTCTATCTATCTATATCTCTTTGTATTTATCTATATCTATCTATCTACATATGTGTGTGTGTGTGTGTGTGTGTGTGTGTGTACGTGTGTATGTATATATATATATATACTGTGCAATAGTTAGTATTTACAGTGTTTTTCAGGTTCAGAAAACTTTATTGAAACTTTATTGATCTCTGCAGGGAAATTGCTTTGTTGCACTACTAGTTGCTCAACATACAGTTAGAAAGAGGGATAAGATACTTAAAAAAACTGCTATAAAAATAACATTGTAATAATAATGACAGTAATTGTAAAATATGCAAATGTAAAAGTGCCAAGGGTAATCAAGTGTGCAAATGGTAAACAAAATAATAATAAATTATAAGAGGAATGCTATTAAATGCACAATATAATCAAATAAAAATAATGCTTATAATGGTTATGATTAAGTGGATAGAGCAAAACATGTAAAATGTAATGAGTGAGGCAGAAACAGGCAGAAACCAGTATGAACATCAGTGCAAAAATGTAACATACAAAGGTAGATTAACCGTAATTAACATTAATTTAACCCTACCTGTTAACTTTCATCTACTTGTTAAGATAGAGAATTGTGTCCATGAAATGTCTGCACAACCACATGGCTTTACTAATAAAGGATTTCATGTTTGTCAGTTGACAATAGGAAACCAACCCAATGAAAACCTGCCACAAAAGGACAGTTTCATTTAATTCAGCTCAAAGAGAAAATAACCTTGGAGAAGTGAGCCTTGGTACACATCAGATAAGATGTTCACAAATGTTTGAAGTAGGTGGATTTCCTCTAGAGCTCCAAACCTCATTGTTGTGTGATAATGCACCAAAGATATGACTTAAGACCAGAGGCATTGTGTAAAACCACAATGACTCATGATTGAAATCATCAATTTAAGTCGGAAAGATGCGGCCCAGCACATCCTGTTAAAACTTGCAAACAAAGAGAAGGGCAATATCTCTGCATGTAGCCTCTCTCTCTCTCTCTCTGTGTCTCTTTCTCACACAGACACACACACACCTACACACACACACAAAACACACAAAGACACCCATGTCTCAACAGTTTCTCATTCAGGAAAGCCATTTTCCCTGTCGCCCGTCTCTCAGTTGAGAGAAGAAAAGGAGGACGAGCCAAGTCAATTAAGGTGACTGTTAGTATAATTCAATCTGTGCTGCAATGAAACTGGCCTAATAATACCCATTCCCTTCCCATGGCTGAACCAGCATTCCCCTTTATTTAGCTTCATGAAATGATTGCTCAAATGAAAAGAGATTTTAATAGGGTGGTTCTCACTGGGGGCCTTTTGAAGACGGAGAGGAGCAAAGCAGTTTCCACTCTAGTTCTCCTCCTCTCCATGCCAAGCTGGACCTCGGTGGAGCTGTTTCAGTTCAGGGGATATGGATTTATGATTGTCTGTATGCCATGTGTTGTCTAAAAAGAACTCACACACACACATTGCAAACAACTCCAGAGCGATGCGGAGGGTCAGTTCTGGCTGTTGACACATGAGTCTTTCTGGCATTGCGTTGGGACGGTTGAACAACGGCGGCTGCCTTCCAACCAGAGGAAGGGAACGTGCCAGAGATTCACCTCCAATCGGATTCAAGGAGGAAGATAGAACTGGAGGGCCTGCTAAGAGTTTTAGGATTTACAATCTGAGGGAAAAAGGAAGTGACTTTGTAAAGGGGGCCAGCAGGAAGCAGCATGCAGAAATATCTTTATCAGTGGGAAGCCTCTCTAGGAGCAATTTATTCATCCACTCCCACTCTCAACCACATTTTATAGTCAAACTTAATGTAAACATAATATAAAGTGCAAATGTAGAGAATATAGCGGCACTTACAGTGATGCTTTTATACTTCTGCATTGATGTACATATCATTAAATTCCCATATGTGAAGTTGAGATTCCCTGGCTAGATATACATTGCCTATGCTGACACCATTGTCAACCCCAAATATGCATCAGATAGTGTCAGCTTACGTGCATAAACCCTATTTTCATTCAAGTGTGAAATGCGTTTCGCTCTTCCCCACACCTGACACACATAAATTATGGATATAACTCTTAAATTCACCAGTGTTTTCACAGCAACTGTTAATGTAGAGTAGGCGATTGCAGTGGTGACACCAAGATGTTAACAGCAATGATCATATCTCTATATACGCATCTCAAAATATCAAACATTGAAAAGGATGTTTGGGACAAATTATTGAGAAAAAATGAAAACCTTGCTCTTGATTTTAGTGTTTTTATTAAGGTTTTGAGTCCTGATCACGGCAATAAAAACTGGGCTGTGTTGTTGATTCTAAAAGCAATTAAAATAATTATCCCTTAAAGTATTGATTGTTTGGTTTAGGGGGGGAAAAAAACAGGCGTACAGCCAGATCCAACTGGCAGTGTCTTACTTGTAGCCACTTACTGCAGTCTTAGCATAGTTGACTCCACCAGTAATGGCTTTAGAATAAAGTTTGAGAGTAGCCTCAGAGTTGCTTTTTCAATTATCTTTGATTTGGTTTGTCAACACAGAACTCACCAAGCACAGATGCTAAATCAAGCCTGAACAATCACGCCAGTCAGAAGTTTTGCAGCCTACTACATTTCTTGCGTCATGTACAATAATTTTCCTATTGAAGGGGAAAAATTAAGCCTTTTGTTGCTGCAACAAAGCTTCCCCTCACTAATGGAAAATCTATAAATTTCCCAAATAGAGCTGCATTGGAGATTGACTTCTCTTAATGTTTTTTCCAAAGGTTGAATTATTTCCTCTGCAGTGTGCCGCTGCAACATAGATACGTGGTATTGCACAAACATCCATGGAAGCAGTGTGTCAGTGTGCGCGGGTGCACGCACAAACAAACACACACACACTCTCTCAAACACTGTGTGAGCTGTGAAATAGGACATTTATCAGTTGGATGTTTGTGCTGCTTGGCCTCATTTCGCACAGCAGAGGCTGCTGAGCAGAAGCAGCCATTTTTAAGATCTCGCTTGATCTGTCATCAACGACCATTCTCCACACTCTGAAGGCCTGCAGGAGGGAGAGGAGGAGCGGGAGATGGAGACACAGAAAAGGGTGATGTTGGCTTGTTCAGCATTTCACAATGTTTTCGTCTCAGTGGATGGGAGGACGTGGCACCATTGCCCTCAGGGACTGCTACCAGTCGAGCCAACATCTGTTCACAGTATGAATAATACTAGATCTTTACCTATAGTTATCAGATAAACAGGTCAGCGTGTCTCAGCACCTTTTTGATATTATAATTGGCAGTGCATTGGGGTTGTGTGTTGTGAGTGGGAGAGTTTGCATATTCAACATAATTTTTGCAAGGGTGCACCAGAATCACTCAGGCTAAAGAGTCATTGAACATATTTAAATAGTTTAAAACAAACATGAGCAGTGCTGGGTTCGTCTTGTTTCACTTTGAGATTGTTTTGACGTCTAGCACGATAGGTTAAGCACATCACGATATTTGGTTTCACAATGTTCATGACGTGATTTTATTACATTAATATGGTTACAGACTATAATCGTGTTGATATGAAATAGATTGAGAGCACAGGAGCTTTGCAATTCTCTCTCTTCCATCTGTTTTTTTTTTTTTAAGAATTTTTTGGGCATTTCTGATTTATTTGACAGTGGAGATAGACAGGAAGGATGGGGGAGAGAGAAGGGATGACACGCAGCAAAGAGTGCGGCTTGGAATTGAACCCATGCCACCGCAGTAGTGATATGTTGCATGCGCTCTACATGGTGAACTACCAGAGCATCCCTCCTCCTGCTGGTTTGACCCAGCTGACCTCCATCATTTCCGTGATGATCTCTGATTTCCATGCAACAGGAATTAAACATTGGCATACATGGTACACACACGCACACATACATACTGTGTCCGGAGCCATGTGCAGTCAATGTGCAGTGGGTCCGCGGCGAGATGAAAGCACGCTGTGTGGAGCCGACATGCGACCGTTCTGCTCGAGGCCATCGCTCTGCACTTTCATTTGAATGCAGCAGCCTGAAATCAAGTGTAAAACTGTCAGGATTTGTCAGTGTTGTGTTTCCCTACCACACTTATTCAAGTCGACAAGGAGCCAGGAAGAAGCACACAGGGCAAATGCACACAAATGTGTTTTGTGTGTGCTTGCGCGTGTGTGTGTGTGTCTGTATATGCATGAGTGTGTGTGTGTGTGTTTGTGTGATGACTCTCATGTGACATTTGAGGCCAGGCTTTGAGGGGAGAGTGTGGGAATAATTGTGTTTATTTGAAGTGATTATAGTGACTGTGGAATGAATAATAATAGTAAAAGCCTGCCCGACCCTGTCAGTGCAAACAAGCCTGCGTGTCGCCTCTGCAGCTATAGCTACAAGCCTCTAGACTCTAGATTCTAGTTAAATCTGCAACAACTTTTCAGGAACATTTCTCCTCTTCTTCAGCAACCAAAAGCACACTCTGTCGCACTGATAACTCTTTATTTCAATGCAGACTTTGCCAAGATGGATTAATATTTAAAAACACTGTCCATCTAGTCAAACTTGTTATAACATCAGCTTCATGACAGTCAGACTCACTATTTTATAAAATGTTCTCATAGAATTCATACCCAAAAACTGTAATACAGTGCCACAGTTGTGTCGCAGTAATTGCTTTTCAGGGTATTTCCAAAAATTGTGCTGCATCTTGCATCTTCTCTCAGACACACGTTTCTGTTTGTCATAAAGACAATTTCACTTCAGTTACAGAATCTTAACAAAACAATGTCTGTTTGGAAAATTCACAGACGGAACATGTAACCATGAACTGGGAGCTATTTCACTCCATCCAGAAGCACTTGCACCATCGTTCTAGCTGAGATATTAGATGAAGGAATTGAGAGCTTTTTGTTAACAGTGTCAGTGCATGTGGGGATAAAAAACATTTCTCTGAAAAACTGCCTATAGCTTGCACCGCTGAAACAACTTCCTTAATGTTTCAAAGTGTCATAAAGTATAGAATCACTTAAATGCAATTTTCAGAGCCCTGGTTTTCAGCCCTGTTACTTGCACTGGCATTTGTAATAAATACTAAAAATTTCTGGAAACAAAGCCTACGGGGTGCAATGAAAGGACTCCTTGTGCTGGAACAGATATGCATTTTAAATATACATTTAAGCAGGAGGTACACATGGGGGGGGGGCAGATCTATAAACAATGAGTATATTAAAAGAATATCAGTATAGGCCACTTTTCATAGAAATTGGCATTTACAGAAAAAGAGAGAGAGATGTGAACGACAATGTGCGCCCCTACACACTGACTTTTATGAGCCAGCTGAGCTGAGTGTGATATGGCGATGTGACAAAGAGAAGGATAAAGTCAAAGACACTGGGTGATAAATTTTTTTGGAGACTTAATCTTTCCAGCACACAATTGTAGCCTATTAGGTTTCAACACAGTTTCATATAACATTTGTAGATGTGTGCATTAACATACTCTTTTCTACAAACCTGATTTTTATTCTAGCACAAGCAAAAAGGTTTATGTATTGTCACCAGAAATAAGAATAATGCATATATCAGATTATGAATTTGACCTGCTTATGTGTGATCAATTGATATCTGTGCATAACGATACAGTGGCTGCTGTGTGATACTTGAATCTGAGTTTTATGCATGCAGCTGCTGAAATAAGCCCCAGTCAGCCCTGACACACAGAGTTTAGAGTCAGTGGACCACTCCCACAAATGCAGGCACCTTCTTTTTAATTACATGAATGGAAAGCACCATTGGACTACTTCCACCGTTTACTGGAACAATGGAGCCACTACAGTGATGAAAGGCTGGCTTCTTTGGAGGCATCATTTTGTTTTGTGTCTTTGTTGTTTGCACACGTGTCATTCAAACCCAAATATGTACTGCTGAGAGATTGTTTTCATCCAGGTACAGTTATTTTCAAGGCACACCCTCTAAGTATATGCCTGACAAAATTAGTTTGTTTTTCCTTTGCTAAGTTATTGACACAGAAGCTGTGATTTGAGTGCACATTGCAAAACGCAGTCCTCTGTTCTGTTTATTGGGGATATAATGTCACACCAGCAACTGCAGACCAATTAGTTCAAGTATGTGTAAAAGAAGAGAGAATGTGAGCAATTGGATGTTCTAAAACAATCCCATTGCATAGTTTCCATTTTCCATAGTTACATTGCATGTTTTAGAATGGAAATTCATGTTTGGATCATCCGTAAATGAGATGTTGGAGACATTGAGAGGGCGATGGAGACTTCTAGCTTCTGCGATTCAACATTTGGCAGGCAGCAGGTTAGTGAAATGAGAAGGAAGACGATCTAAGTGGAAGACCTGGGTTCAGGCTCCTATGAAAACAAGTATCAGCTTCTTGAGCAAGTTGCTGACTCCCTGCCAGCTCAAAGGTTACTGTTACTGACCCTGCACAGTTTCCTTTTGATCAGTTCAACAAGAACACTACCGCTACTCGTGGAGCATAAGAAATATTACAAGTTTTAACTAATTTCCCCAGTAAAGCATCATTATTGTAAAAAATAAAGTGTACAAATATGGACTGCTAGGGCCATATAACCTAACTATAACAACCCACACTAGAACATATACTAGCACTAACTACAGGGATTAATATAAGGTCAAAATCACTGCTGCAAATAATTGTAGAAGAGACTGTACCTGGCAAGCTGTAGCTGGAATCAGCTGGTACCAACTGGAATGGCTGCTGTATTAATGGATGGAATATTTTCATCAGGCATCAGATCATTTCCCAGAGGTAATGCCAAATGGCCATTAAAACCATTGCTGTGGTTAATATAATCACAATTCAAAGAGACATTGGAGGTAAATATGCTTTAAAGAGCTGTAATATGCTTTATTCAGCTGTAACATGGCCTGTTAAAGTCATAAAGGAGGCAGATGATGGACATTCACTGGCACGATGTGGACGAAGAGCAACTCAGAATCAGATTTTGTTCTGCAGAATGACGACGCAGTAACCACGAAGAGCTTTATCAGTCTTGAGAATGAGAGCTATTCAGTGGACAATAATCGCTCTCTTTTGCTCTTTGGTGCTTAAAGGTTCAGTGCAATGAGAACTGCATATTTCATGGTGTAATATTACAAAGGGCTTGTTCATGCAAAGTTGCCCAAACTATTATAACTGCAAACATTGTGGAAAATTGACTAATGCTCACTGAAACATAATCAAACAGATGCAGAATTACAGACTACTTCCTGGTGTATATAATGCTTACAACCACATTTGTTTTAATTGGTTGACCATATGCATGGACAGCCAGCTACTTTCCAAACTAGCCAAAATCTCTGTGCCTTCATTGTTGCTGGCTGCCAAAGTACCAACACTGGATATTTGTTCCCGAAAATAGAGATTTCACGGTGGATAGCACAATTAGGGAAGGTCAGTATCTAACTTTTCCTGACATCATTGCAGCACATCGTTAAAAAAATGACCAAAATCTCAAATGGTTCAAAAGTGGTTGAGGAGCTTTCTTGTCAATGCCCAGTAATAGAATCTCACTAGCCATGCTGTTCCTAGTGAGTTTTGCCCAGTGAAGGGTATGCGTTCATACTGTGATTGTTTAAGTAGTAAATATCAGTTTAATTTTCTATATAAGAACATCGGAGAGCAAACAGTCAATTTAAAATATGCTGTGGATCTATCCAGACTTTACATTGGCCTACTTGACCTGAATACTGTGCAGTTTCTGCAGTTTGCATGTTTAATTATGGTGCTGATTATATCAGACACATTGATGTGGTAGTGAATGAAAATTAGATGACTTTGTGATGCATGACTGAATGAGCCGTTTTGATTGAAACCCCTCTGCAAAGTCTACCTACTGAAACACGTAAGCAGGACCGTGCGGAAATTATTCATGCTAATCAACATAAGCCCTTGCAATCAATCATGATAAACAGCATTGTAGTGCAAATCACCGCAATGTGGGTTACATTAATGAACTCGCCATGTGAATAAAAGTGCATGCACTATCATTTGAGATATCAGCAACAGATTTTGACATGAAAGTTCCATTCCACATTGTATTATTTATAAGAAAAAAAAATGATTTTGAAAAACAGAGATCACTGCATCTTCATTAATTTTACTATTTTAACTTTCCTATCTCATAATGAGTTCTAGCTTAATGCCACGATGATTGTGGCGTCTCATTTTTGAAACACTGAATGTCTCATCTTGAAATGAAAGCCTTCAGATGTTTTCCTCTTGGGTGCCACAAAGTTGATAACTTAGAAGTACAATGTGGCACGGCTGCATTTTAGGCATAAATATACATGCACTATAGGAACAGAGTGATAAATGGGGCCCATTGTTGTCAAGGAATGCCAGGAAGGAAATTACATTTGAGTGTCCTTAAGGGAACATGCAGGTGTGAACGCTGAATAGAAAATGGTGCTGGGAAGAAGGGGGAGATATAAGGAGAGGGAAGAGTGGGATGTTCATGTTGTAATAGCAGGTCTGCCAGCTCTCTCTCTCTCTCTCTCTCTCTCTCTCTCTCTCTCTCTCTCTTTCTCTCTCTCTCTCGCTCTTTTCACTCTCACTCCCTCTCTCTTACATACTCACACACACACAGAAACATACACACTTGCTCTTTCTGCCTCTCTCAGACTCTTTCTCTCCAGCCTTTCTTTCATTCTCTGCCGCTCTCTCTCTCTCCCTCTCTCTCTCTCACTCTCTCTCTCTCTCTGTTAAATGGCAGGGTGATCAGTAGAGCATGAAGCTTTTAATTGAAGCACATATGTATCACTCTTCAGCTGCGGCAGTTTGGATTATACCCGAGATGTGTCATTGACTGAGAAAGGACCGCCACTCCACCTTTCTGAGAGAGGCAAAGTGGAAGAGAGGGAGAGCGAAAGAGAAGAGATCCTCTTTCTCTCTCAGCCGTTCTCTTTAAAGGAGCACTTTGCTGGTTTTTCTCCAACTTCTGCGATGGGGGATGAGCTGGCAGGAGAGCCGTAACTCAAACAGAGTCAAGAGAGTGGCAGGCAGAGGATTCATGAGACACGTGGAGATGCTGCTAGGTAAGACCGTTTGTTTACTCTGATTAGCATGACGTGTCAGCGCCGCTCATTTGTGCGTTTTTATTTACGGCAATGTTTCAAATAGCAGATGCTGAATAGGAAAAAAAAACATTTATGATTTATGTTTGGCATCTTGCGTGGATTCAATCGCTGTAAACGCATGTAAATATTGTCAGTGCGCACTTCACCACAGTGTCATCACCCTATGGCTCAAGGGCAGGCTCAGTCTCCTGTCTGCCATCTGCCCTCTCTCGGTTCCTCCGCATCCAAAATGAGGCCCGGGCCTGTTTGTTTCTCTAATTGACCCCTTTTGAGGATGCCAAGAGTGGAGTTCACACCACACAAACGGCGGCGTTCCCAGACGTGTCAAGTCATTTTAAAGCCGCAGAAGAACAGCGCTGATATCACTGTGCAGATTGCTGGCAATTATGTCTTTGCCTCCCCAGGGAAATATGCCCTGATTAGCTCCCATAATTGGAGCCTGTTAAAGATAAAGGCAGAGCGGGGATTTTTATTCACTTGTTTTTTTGTTTTTTTTTTTTCTGTCAGCTCTGAGAGCAAAATGCTGATTGCATTTGGGCAATTATATTTAGATTCACCTTAGTTTTGTCTGGTTGAACTTTGAGGAGACGGTGCAGTTTACCTTCACATACACATGCACACAAACTTAACATACGCACAAAGCTAATATGTGGGGAAAATTTACGTTGCTTGATTCTTATTGTGACCTCTGGATGCAAGAAGGAGCGATGAGAAGTACAAACTGCATGAGAGTTTAAAATTTTTGTGTTTTTATTTTTAATAAATACCTTTGCAGAAAAGTCCTGATGGGATGTAAGAATTAGTGTAAATCTTAGGCTATATTCCCTCTGGTATTCTTAGTTTTTATCACTGTAGGATCCCAGATTGTGCGATGAAGCTGCTTTTGCTTAAATCCTTCCCACCAGCCTTCCCGGGGAGATAAGCAAAAGGGCAGGTTTAACATATGCGGGTATATGTACGCACTTAGAAATATAATCCAGCAGCAAACACACACATACAGTAGTGTGTGCCTGGAAGAAAATACTATAAAGTGGAGGTGTGGGAGCTCTGGTGGATGCATTCTTCTTTAAATGGCAGATTAGGACGATCAAAGGGAAACAGTTGGAGAGGAGATAAGTGTGGAGTTTTGCCTGGTGGCCATGCTGCAGCTGTCCCCTCCCCTCCACCCTCCTTTGCCAGCTCCGCTCTGAGGCAGCAGTGACAGCCTATGTATAAATCTCGCTCGCTCTCTCTCTCTCTCTCTCTTCGGTGTGACATGCAAGAGATGTGACAATGTGTGAAAAGCCCAGAATAAAGAACATGTTTCTCGGCAGTGAGATCTATATCTTTCTCTCCCGTTCTTTGTTTAAAAGAAGTCGACTTTGGAAAGTATGTAGCAGAGCAGAAACTGTTGAGGCAGTAGGAGTTACTGCTCCTGGTTACTATTGGTACAGTGCTAGCACTCCCTTGCCGGTGCTTTGCCTTAATAAATGGGGCAAAAGCTTGATGATGGAGCAGACAAGAGGCACAATATGTGTATTAAAGTGTTTGGAAGTGCTTGCTAGTGAGACACACACTCTGATACAGTGGCCCTACCACCCCACATACAGCATATACACATAAAATATATGTCTGAGATTAAAAAAAATGTTTAAATCAATGAGTGCTGAAATGCCTGGACTTCGATCTTCTCCTCTGCATTAAAACTTTGGGACATGATTGCATGTAGTCATCCCTTTGACAGCCACACGATCAGCCTAAAATACAGGCCTATTGCGGGTAACAGATTGCCTGAATGTTAGCTCGACATGCGGAACCGCAATGATGCACTTGCTTTAGCCTCAGCTTTAAAAAAAATCTGACACAAGTCCAATCAAATTCCCTTTAAGGCGTCGCTTAACATTCTTCCAATTCCAAATTTGTATTTTCTGCCTGTTGCCCTACACCAGAAACATTCAAAACAGGCTGCTACTAACTTCGCCATGTTATGTGATGGCCTCTGGCAACTAGCAAGCACCTCATGTTTTGCTCAAACCAGTAATCTTCCTTATCTGATCCTCTCATCGCCGGTTTTTCAAAAGCTATTATTGCAAACCAATAGAGATTCAAGCCAGGCAAACTCAGACAAATTATCTGAGCCACTGTAATCAGTAGGGTTATGATTGGCAATGAGCAGTAAACACAAAAATGTAATAAATTTAAACAATTTGCTTCTTGAAAAGGATTCATCTTGTGCAGCCAAGTAGTTTACATCAAGACATTATGTTATGCTTTGTTACCTGCATTGTACAAAGTGAAAGAAAGCACTGATTATTAAAGAATTAGAGGGGAAAGTACAAAACTGGACCTTGGAGGGATGTAGGGTTTTCAAATTAGAGCACGTGAACGGCTGAACTAGAACCTGTCTCTACTGCTACTTCATCCATCACAAAGCATATATGTATCTGTGTATGTGTTTAGTCTGTGTTTTATTCCTCTTTTCTTTTTCTTTTTCTGCGGGTAGGTAGGGAATCTATTGGCTCGTTATGAAAACTGTTGCCTGTTCATCAAACGTGTGATAAGAGGTTCATGAACAAGTTTAGACAAGGCTATTAATTTTCCTGTTGGGGTCCATATTCTATCCAGTCGTGCTAATGAGTCATTACTCTACCCATAGGATAATGACTATGGCACAGTATGGCTTTAATTGCAATACTGATATCAGACATTATCTTAGTGAGCAAATTTAATTAGACTACTTTGACTCAGTGCCTGTTCTGTAGGTGAGAGGGTTCTAAATTATTTTTTTGCCATAGCAATATTTTAACCAAACATCATTAGTCAGGAAGCCAAGCTTGCAACTTCAGAGCAGATATAATATGCTGAAATTGATTTCAGAGATTTAATTCTTGGTTTGGAAAATTAGTTTGGAAACAAGCTGCCTACAACTGTCACTTTCACTTTTGTTCTGTTTTCACAGACACTGAAGTGGAAACATGGTCTCATAAAATTTTGTGAAATGAACACGCACTCTGAAATGCAGATTACATTCTGTGGACGTGATTTATGTGAACATAACATTCCTCCACTGTGAAAGACTTAAGTGACAAGACCGCGAACTGGACTGTGTGACATTAGCACACACAACTGGACAAATCATTTTTCAGGGAACTTTGGCTAAGATTGGAGTTAGTTTTAGGTTTTTGTGAAGTGAACAATTTGGTTAAGGTTAGGGTAAGATTTTGGTGACAGTTAATTAGGAAAATTGAAGATTTCACAGTAGAAAACTGCTTTAAATGACTTGGGAGTCACATGCAGGTTATCAGCATTGGAGACAGATGTATAAATCCATCCCGATCACCCCTTCTTTCCACTGCACTAGTTCAGTGTTAGTCTACGACTCGTTTCTAGTCATAAGAAACTATAACTCAGGAAAAACTTCCAAAAAATGGATCAGTTCTTGATGGACAATTGGATCAGTCATAGACTCAAAGTACCAAATAACTCAGAACTCGAAGGAAGACTTTTTTTTCCTGTGTTATATTTTTTATGTATTTTGTCTAATTGTTGAGCTCCCCTCCTAAGCTGTTGTTTGCTGTAGCATGAAGGCACACTTGAACTGTTTCTAGTCATGTCTCATTCATGTAATCCTCTTTCTGTTGTGGCAAAATGTATTTCACCGACTTTTCATGCACAGAGCACATATTTGTATTTTATGACATTGTGATCACAAAAGTTTGAGTTATCTTGCTCTTGAATATGTGCACAATCTTAGGGGATCAGTGTTGTGCTTATATCAAAACCTCACACACACACACACACACACACACACACACACACACACACACAC
>OMLF01011189.1:0-11401 GCA_900302615.1 Holocentrus rufus
AAAACGCACATGAAAAAAAAAAAAAAAAAAAAAAAATCTCATCTTACTTTTCTAAACACTCTGCAGCCTTTCAGCACTAAGACGCTCGACACCACCTCATCACTGGAGTAACATGCACTGTAATCTGCTCCACCCTTTTTTTTTTTTTCTCCCAAGCAACTTATACTATAGGACAAGCAAATGAGCCCTTTAATGAAACCCAACCCTCTTAGATACCCTTTGGAGACACTTCCTAGTGTCCTGGGTAGTGCCCTTCTCACAGACTCCGGAACATTGTTTTTACATTAGACAACCAGCCGAGTATTTAATCAACACTAGTCTCTCTGCAATAGTGTTAGCCTGCCACAACACTTGTTATTATGGATAATGATCCCATGGTTTGTTTGTTTGTTTGTTTTATAAGAACTTACCATATCTTTTAATGTGAAAGAAGTGAAGTTGCTGAAAAAATACTTTTTAAAACAGAGACACATAATCTTTTTATTATCAGTGAAATATGTTGAATGGTACACCAGTAATACCACGCTTAACTGTTGTAGATAGGGCACTTAAAATACTGTATTTCTTCAGTAAATCATGGCTCTTGGCCTGTAAAACGGCATAGAAATTTTTGTAGAAATTTTAAAGACTAACTCCTAGGAGTTGCATACTCTTTATGGTGACTTAGTCACTTTTACTAATCTTCTCTGAGAGAAATGGTGATTTTTTTTTCCAATGATTGTAAATACGAGAAATGTTGTGTACTGATGCTTTTAAAGGAACTGTGTACCTGTATGTCGGTGAAAGGTTTTAGTGGTAGGGAGTATGTGTGGTTCACCCAGAGATTGCTATTATGGAAGTATCACCCTCCTTTATCTCACACTGTAGACCCACAAATACCACACACACACACACACACACACACACAAACACACATACGTACACACACATGCAAGTGCAGTTCAGAAACCCAAACTTTACGTGTAATTACACAAAATTGCTATGGTTTGCTCGGTTCTGTTTGCTTGTGATGTCCTGTAGTCATCACTGTACCTAACGCACACTAATACACACATACTTCGCATGCACTCTTGCACATACACACACATGCAAAGACACATACACATACATGGAAACACACACACAGATGATATTAGTCCCACCTCCCTCCAACAGTTACTGTTATCACCGGCATGACTGTGTCAAGTTCAGTAATACAAACAAATATATCCATATGGAAAGCAGACAACACAAATGTTCCTTTGGTCTTTGGTATAATAAATTTTAAATTTGTGAGTATAAGTAATGCTGTCCTGGGCTTGTTTTTCATGGTGAATTCAAAATCCCAAGTGACTTTGGCACATAAGCTCCATGGTTGTGTAGTTTAAATTTGCTTTATTTTATTCACATGAAATTTACATTTATCATTAAAAATGTATTGTGATTTACAAAAAAATACATATTTAATAGATTGTTTTAATCATGTTGATGTTTTTACATTGCATGACCAGAAGGAGGCAATATTGTTTAATATAATCTGCCTTATTCATTTAACACTTAGTATCTTGAAACTTAGTATCTTGAAAGTCGGAGACTGCTAGAAAATAACATTGGCATTTTTACCATTATTCTTTAAGCCTAAAGCCCAATGAACAAAATATTTAGTATAAACATTCAATATAAAACACTTATTTATTTCATTTTAAGTCTGCCAATCCAAAGCCATTTTCTTTATTCCATGTACATACTTGTCATATAAAGGTAATGTTAACTGAACATGGCAAAAGTTCAAGATCTGTCACTTTATGGGTTTTAAGTGACATTCTTGTTTGACATGACAAGACCCTCATTACTGCTGCGTTTCTTATACTTCTTTTTCACACAGATGACACTGACGGCTGTAATGATCAACATGACGGCGAGTACGGACAGAGAGGAGGCAAGTGCTACGGTTGTTTTGTCCGTGGTGGAGCCATAGTACTGACACTGGTTCCCATAATACCACCAGTCATCACCCACCACACACCTGTGGGTGCAGAGGAGGACAGAGAAGGAAAAAAAAATCAGACTTCAAGTTATTTCAGTTCCCAGCATATATACAGAAGCATACACAGATGGAGGGAGAAAATTAGTGCAAGGGCATTGGAGAAATCAGGAATGAACTTTACCCTATGGAACAGGGTGAGAGGGGGACAGAGAGAGCAATAAATACTGTGTGTGGTTTCTGGTAGTTATGATTCACTATTGAACTAATTACCTTTTGTTTCTTTGAAATTATAAGGCTCAATCTGGATGGAGCACACTTCTGAGATACTGAGGATTTGACATTCCGCTTGCAAAAATGTTATGCACCTTCTATCTTTTTAAAAATTAACTCCCCCAACATTTTTAAACAAAATAACATAACACAATGATAAAGTAAGATTATGTGGAAGAAGAATATGTGGCTCATTTATTTTCACTGAAAAAAAAACAGCATCAGATAGAACATTATTGTCCAAAGCTCACAAACTTAATGAGTGGTTTGCAAGCCTACTGTCAAACAGTAATCACCTGCAAGCCGCCTTTCCTCCGTCCAACACACAGACTCCGTCATTTTGACACTTCACGTTGGTGCAAGCGTCGGTGGTTGGAGTGGTGACAGGTGTCACGGTTGTGGAGGGCAAGGGTTGGGACTCAACAAGATGAGACACATCTAAAGATGGACATAAATAACAGAGACCACTTAATGAGATTCAAGTGGAGGGGCACTTTCTTATATGAAATGAACAGGCCGTGATTGGATCCTCATGACGGACTGAAATCCCCTGTAAGTGGATGTGTGAATTAGGGATGTAATCTTGTACCAATGGAATATATGATCATAAAAAGATTTTTGCTATTTGAATGTGTGGATGAACACAGTATGTAGCGCACTAATGAGCACGTTATTAATATGTATAGAAGGATAGCTGTGTCCACAGTGTCCATAGTGTCCTCTAAACACAGCATATAAATCAAAAAGATTACATTTATGGTTTTCTCTATATGCTACTTTTCATCTCTTGCATAGCATCCCTTTTGGAGTATGTTGAAATCAATTTCTGTTTGATAACCTAGAGCTTTTACCCTCCATGCTGAGGAGAAAGATGGCATCTCCTCCCTTGATAAAGTCCCTGCTCTTGGCTCTGAGGTGGGTGAGGTACACTGGTGTGCCTGCTCCTGGTCCTCGGAAATACTTGGTCCCATCAGTATGTGTGACTTCCATGCCCACCTTGCGAGGGTCATCCCAGAAAAAGCCATCAGAGCCTAAGCATTAAATAGGGAGTGGGGATGAGGTCTGTTAACAGTAATACTTTGACCTGACATAATGGACAATAAATTTACACATTTCTGCACTCAAGATGCCTGACCTGTTAATGTCATGTTGGGGTCGGTGGTGACGCTGCGCTGGTTGGACATGCGCTTTTGGATGTGTGGGTTCTGGTCCATCAGCATCATGGTCATCTGTTTCCAGGGACATGGCCATTTCTGCCCTGTCTCCCCAGCACGGGCCACCAGATGAGCATAGGCTGACAACTGATCAGGGTAGCCTGCCTTACCACTGGGGTACAGACCCATTTGGAAGGTGTAACCCTCCTTGGAGGTGAACAGAGGACTGTAGATAGATTCGTTTGATGGAGTGTTTTGTAGAACATGGCTGAAGTTCTTCACTCGCCACACAAACTCTGGGCAGGTGGTCTCAGAGAGGTTGATGTCGTCCAGGGACAGTCCCCCTGTCAAGGGCCCAGACGCCATCTTTTTCCCCTGAAACACAACGCGGAACTTCTTTGTGACGTTCAGACTGACGTGTTGCAGTTGCCACAGCTCCTGAGGAGGTCCTGTTAGATAAGATCAAAATATTGCATTTGTGTGAAATGTTCCGATTTCCCCAACAAAACAGTACTGAACTAGGATTCAAAAATAGTCACCATCTATGGTCTTTATGAAGCGCAGGGTTCCGTTGGGGTTAGCTTGGTCGTACTCTCGGACCAAGATATTCAATTGATCATTTGAGCTGCCACTGTTGTAGTAGAAGAACTGTAAGCACTGGTAACCTCGCTTGGGATAGAGAAGCCTGCTCTCAAGAAGAGCCGTGTCCCCGATGTTGGCTGCACCAGTGCTGAAGTGCATGAAATAGCCTGAGCCTGCAGATTCAAATATCACTCCGTCAATGTCAACGCATGAGGATTCCTGCCAAGTAAATGACCATCAACAGGAACACACACTGTACAACTCATGATAAGGTGATAAGGAGAGTTGATAGATATTTATATAAGCCAATCTAGTGGCTTATAAATACGTGCAGGTGCAGCAAAAATTAATTGTTGTGACGGTATTCTCACCAGTGCATTTGCCAAAGTTGGAATAGTCAGTGGCGGGCCCTCCTGTGACTTTGGTTTCCCTGGTCCAATCAGCCTGGTCCCCTGGTCCCTGAATCATACCGCAGATGTTCTCACGCTCAAAGTCACATGAGTCCAGGAATGTGGAGGCTCGGGCTGAAAGAAGGTACATAAACACACACACACAAACACACACACACAAATACATCTCAGCACGGCTAAACTGTTGGTGTTAAGGAACTTTGACCTGCTGTAAACTTACTGATAACACACTAAGGTGGATGTTTTGCTCGTGTATACATTTTCCATGTGGCAAGAAGTTGGGACATTAACTATCTCATTTACAAGGGGCATCAGCTTTACTTTCAAGAGAAGACGTGGTTCATCAAAACAGTGCGGACCACAACGTTTATTGGGAAAACATCCCTGCGACCCTTTATAAGAACCCCAAACACAACAGACATATTGTGCTTAGTGTAGAAAATTTCACTGAACTCCATCTAACTTTTTAACTGGGTGTTGGGGAACGGGCTCTTACTGCAGTTATACAGGCGGCTGAGCTTGAGCAGGTCACTGTCACTGAACTCCATACGCTGGCCGATGACATCACTGAACGCAGGGATCTTGGTGACGATGGTGGGTTCGCTGCCATTTTTGAAGGCAGTCTTACTATAGTGCATCATGGAGCTGTAGTCGTAGGGTACACCCAAAGAGCTGGAGGTTGTGTCATTGTAGGTGTTAAAGTTGTGTCCCTTACCTGTGGACCAGAGATAATCACTGGCTTTAGCTTTCTTTGATTAATGATACCTATTACAATCATTTAGGAGTGTTGCACAAGTTGTGTACAGCGTCCAAAGAACACTTGCTGACATGCTAAAGTACTCTGTACTCTGTAAAAAAAAAAAAAATGAATGGCTTGTTTTATTAATGATTTCATGAACACAGGTCAATATTGCTATGATAATGGCACTATTGTTTTAATAGTCATTGTGTTGAGGAGATAACGCACACGGGGCAATAATGCATGCTTATCAAACAGGAAAAAAAAAGAAGAGTGAAAATATACTACGTGAGGGTCACATTACACCCATGCCCAAAGTAAGGAGGTAATCAGTATCCTGAAAACATACAAATGCAAATAGAAGTCATGATGAAATAGGCAGTACAAGAAGAACCTATGAGGGAGCATGTATGGGTTGTAAGTAAATCCATTATAATTTAGTTCGATTCCATACCCTCTAAGATACGGTCCCACATGATGGTGACATAGTCATCGCGGTCTGACCTGGACTGCTCATGCCAGAAACCAAGAGCATGAAGGAACTCATGTTCAATGGTTGCAATGCGGTCACAGTTTGTCCCTATGGATAATCTCTGCTTCCCGACTCGCCGGTTACCCACGGAGGAGAAACAGCTTTGGATGAAATAACAAGACTTGTGTGAATGTCACGTAGAATCCACCATCTCCCTCCTCAAGGGCTTTTGTTTTAATGATAAGAACATGATGATGCAGTTTTAATGATGGATGTAGTAATCCCCTTTGAAAGCACATCTTGTGTAGCTGCTTAAATTCAGCGCATAGAAGCATAACAAATCTTCTTTCCTTACCCGCTCCCTTTAAAGATG
The DNA here is from genome assembly GCA_900302615.1 of Holocentrus rufus. NCBI lineage: Eukaryota > Metazoa > Chordata > Actinopteri > Holocentriformes > Holocentridae > Holocentrus > Holocentrus rufus. Next base: position 5,967 of record OMLF01011189.1, read on the forward strand.
GAAATGTAGTTCGGCTCTCCAGTCCAAGGCTGGAAATCAATGCAGGTCTTGAGCCGGTACTGTTCAAAGGCCTTCAGAATCACACCTTTTGCATTGATCTCTGCAGAAAAAAAATGAAATATGTTCTTTTAAAGATGAAAAGTGTATGCCTTCCAAACCCAATGGACCATTTACGACTATAACAATGTAAATTTAAAAAAAGAAAAAAAGAAAATTAAATAATTAAGCTTGTTCAAGGTTCAAGGTTTTGTCCTCTACTACAAGGCCCAGTGACTTGCTTTGGGTAAAGGAGCCAAATATCAAAAGCAATAGACCTTTTTCACAGCAGACATTTTTGATATAAAATTGTAGGGTAAGCACAGGTTTTGTTCCATTTAAGTTTAGCAGTCTTTCCAGTGAGTCAGCATGAGCAATAGCAGGACCCTGGCTCTGTTAGACCTAAATGGAATGGAACCTTAATGAATGTCATTAGTAACAGCTGTGCTTGTCCTACTATTTCAAACCAAAATGACTGCTGTGAAAAGGTCTATACCCACATACAATGTATATATTGCATGCATGCTGGCCATATAGTCAGCCCCCCAAATTCATGCAATCATTCATTAATGCTTATCTGCATTATAGCAGCTTCTACTCAAAATTGATCAACAATGAAAGCCTAACAAGTAAAAGTAGAACTCTATAAAAATCTTCGCTGAGAGAGTTCACAATTTGTTCACATCTTCACCAGGTGGCTGCATGTATACAGCAGAACTTATTGAGTATTCCTTTAAAACTATAGAGTAAAAACATCCTCTTAGTTTGGGTAAATTCAAACAGTTATTGGGAGGTTACAAGTATTATTTTTCAAATGTTTTAACAAAGCACTCTTACCCAAGCTATCTTCCATGTAGTATGGAACCGTCTTTGGCCACCTGTATTCATCACCTATTATGGAATTTCGAGTTTGCCTCTGCAAAAACAAAATCAGTTGTGGTTAAGTATTTTCATTATATGCTTTCATGAAAGAGAAAGTTAAAACCAATTAACATACCTCATCTAGCACAATATCCCCTTCCATGAGATTCAAGCCTGCCTCTATGGAGAGCAAGCACAAAACACTTCAGTTTAACATAGTTACTGAATAATAATTTGGAGACATGAGAAAATGACTTCTGAAACACACCTTCATTGATGTCAAAAATGTCAAGGTCGCGTCCACCGTCCACATCATATTCTGTGGAGTAGATTTGAAAACATGTATAATAAATAATTGTGTGTTTCAATATGTCTGTTTCATCAAATGTGAGTGAAAATGTTGATTACCAGCAAATACATAAATCAATAGACTTACCTAATACTCTTGATGTGGGCTAAGGAAGAGAGAAATAAATCAAATACAGTATTATTTACTTGCAAATTACTCTACTCAAATAGACACATACAAACTGTATAAAAAATGAATATCTTTCTAGTAATTGTAAATATTAGTACGATAGCTCTACAAAATAAACCAGTTCCTCACCAAGCAGGGGACAGTGCCACATAAGAGGCAAAAAATGTGAAAAATAAAGACACCTCTAGGTTTTCTTGCCCCCATGGTAGTTTCCTAAAATGTCCCTCTGTACGGGACACTTTAAAGCAGAGTGACTAGTACTGTGCTCTGAGGGAGACTTAGAAAAGATGAAATTAGAGAGGTGCATGCAAAGAAAAGAATAAAGTACACGTGATAATTAGTCAATAATTGACAGAGCTGTAAAGGGTCTGAGATTCAAATCAGGTTCAGTGTACTCTTACTATCTGCTAACAGATCTTTACACATGTAAGTATATTACCTACAGATGAGATCAAAATGGTAAACAAAAGAGCAGCTGGCCGATCATTTAGTCTACTTACCTGCCAAAACTCAACAGAGGATTGATATGCGTTTAAATCCCCTATTTAGAAACATAGTACTCTAAACACATAAAGTACACCTTCCTTTCCTGCCGCTGCTATCCAGCTCACTACTACTGTGTAAATGCTTTAAAGGTTTGATAAAAATCCTGATCTGGAGTCCTGGTTTATCAGGAGTTTGTAATGTGTCTTTCACCTTGATGTTAATTATTACAAAACAAAAGAACATATAAGTGTGTATGCTACAAATGAAGACTTCAGGTGATAACAAAGATGTTTCATAATGTCAACGATTTAAAAAAAACTGATGTTAAACATTAATTATGATTTTTATGGCTATTAAACTTTGAGACTCTTAGACAGGCGGTTCTGTACTCTTTGTATATTTTAATCAAACTACTACAACTAATGACCAAAAATTGACCAATACGTTTTTGTGTAGGTTGTTATTTCAGTATTGCATTGCACAGTTGTACATTTAATTATAGATAAATAAATAAATAAATAAAATCCTTCTCTTCACACTTGGGTTGTTCTGTATCTTTCCATGGACTGAAGCCTACAAGCATTTCAAGGCTTATTATACTCATGCTTAGTTTACCTTTTCCATGCATAACCATTACAGTATGAATACATGGCAATGCTTCATTTTGGAAGGGTGGCTTATATTGGAATAACACTTACACTTCCTCTCTGTCTTGTCATGTCTGTTAGTTAAATTGTCAAAGATTGTGAAGACTCTAGCTTAATATTATTGTCTTTTCAATATCTTTTTGTTTGCAAATTTGGTGCTCTCCTCTTGAAAGGCACAGTAATAGTGCGTATTTTAGCCACTCTGCTGTCGTGATTGAATGTCCATCTTCAGTTTTGCGGCAAACACATGCTTCACTCTCAGTGCCAGTGCATCTTAAAACAAGACTATGTCAAACCCTTCTGTATGGCTAGACCATGTATGTATATTCATTTTAAGTGTGCAATAAATTTGGAATGAGCTGCAGTCAATGGGAATAAAGAAAAAACGGGAGAGGGGAATAAAAAAATGACCGAGAGAATGTGTAATTTTGTGTAATTTTGAGATTTTTTGCCCTCATAAACCTGAGAAAACAATATCATAATGAAAATGTATATATCATGGTATGTCTTTACTGTTCTGTCTGTCTGGGTTCTGTCATTTCTTACTTTATATAAGAGCTATGTTTTTAATGTCTTGCAGGAGGCAGTAAGGACAGAAGTAGACTGCTGGTCCTCAATGTAATGGCCACTCTTGGCCTAAAAGATCTTGACCTTAATTAGCAATTAATACATTCATGCTAAGAAGACACTGCTCTACAGAACCCAAGGTGAGTTATCCATACAATTGCCCAATACATCAATACAACCAGTACTGTCATAGACCCATTGGGGATTATGTGCATTATTCAAGGACCCTTAGATAACTCTTGGTGACAGTGATTGAATCTCTTCATTATTGCCCTAGATTCCTTTCACTCACTGTAATTCAGTTGAGTGAGAGAATGAATGAAAATCATCTACACTTACAATAAATCATCATGAAGTGAAATAAAGCTCACAATCACTTTCCTGTACAGTTCAGTAGTACTGGTGCTGGCAATGCATTCCTATAAAATGCATGAATCATGAGCCAGTATTAAATACATAGTTAATGGGACATACAGAGTTAATGGGATTGTTTTTAAGTCATTCATCTTAAGTCGTTGATCTTCATCACCTTAGAAAGGTTTCTTACTGTTACGGTTTCTTACTCTGTTGTTGTAGCAAACATCTTATCAACCCTTGCCCACATTTGATGTGGTGTTCTCCAAGGGTCTATGCTGGGTTCATTATTGTTTTCTTCGTACTTGCTTCTGTTTGGTTGGGTCAATCACAAGCACAACATTCTGTTCCAATGCTGTGCAAATGACACTCAGGTGTACGTATCCCCATAAGCTAGCCAGTTTAACTTGTACTGGGGGCTGTCTCCCCAGCATTAAGTTGTGGATGTCACAGAATTTTCTTTGGTGAAATGAGAATAAGTAAGAAATTATTCCGTTTGATGCATTCAATTTCATCAACCTTATTCAATGAAAACTTTTACAGCTCTCAAAGTCAAACATGTTGCTAAGAATTTGAGTTTCATGTTTGACTCTCTTTCAGCAGAGAGATTTGTTCAGTCATGGTTCCTCCAGTTGAGGAATCTCTCTAAAATTAGTTTTTCTTTTCCTGTTGTTGGTATTGCTTTCATCTCATACCAATGAGACTGCTGCAACTCTAGCTTTATTCTGGCTGAAGTCAGAAATCTCTCTCTCAACTACAGTCTGAGCAAAATGCACTTGCAAGATTTTGACTAATATGAAGCTGCAGTCCATTGTGTCCTTGATTATAAGTTGAACTAGGACAAAGTAGGAGAAAACTATTAAACAAAGCTGTCACCTTAATGCAGTCTCTGTGTGGTGTGATGTTGTCATATTTTAGGTTTTGGTGATAAGTTATTGATTTCCTGAACCCCGATTCATATTACTTAAGAGCTGAGTTCTTAGAATAGATGAAATTAATGGAGCAGAACTGATGCAGTTCAAGCTTTCGCTGTGTTTTCACTGTGAGCAGCCCTGAGACATAATACCAGTCTATGGAACACATGAACTCAATATTTTCTGGAAAATAGAGAACATATTCAAAAAGAATCCTAACCCAAAAGGACGAAGTCATCCAGCTAAACTTATGTTTTAAGTTTATTTTCTCTGGCAGGGTCAGGCAATGCCACATGGTCACAGTTATCACTCAAACCTATATGTTTCATTGTGTTGATACATTTTGGTTCTGGGTTGTGGAGAAATGTGTACTTACTACTTACCCAGTCATGTAGGTGGGGCCTACACTACACAATAGGGACAGTGTATGCTACATGAATCGACACTCTGGAAAAGATAACATCATTTTTACAACAATTAAGCGTATTGATGCACTTAATGCCACAGATCATGCTTAGTTTTTATAGAGTTGCTTATTGTTTTCCTCATTCATTACCAATGAATTAGAATTCATCCCTCCATCTTCACAATTTATGGCCTCGGTCAGGGAAGATGTTTTGCTTTGATCAGTGGCCTGATCTAATTCTGGTCTCCATGGGAAAACCCCAGCATGTTTGATGCTGGAAAAGACAGGGAATATATAATGGGAAACAGTGGCCTGTTTAGCATATAAAATGATCCATGTCTGCTAATTTCACAACTCATCTTCTTTCTAAGTTGTGCTGAATCACCTCTACTACAAAGCAGTGGATAATTACATGAATGAAGAATTTTAACCCATTTACACACTCTGACACTGAATATTGTACTGTGAAACACCAGAATATAACCAGAGATAGTCTATATAAGGAGATATTTCCACCTACAAGAATGTGAGGCCACCTCTGGGGGGCGACATAGAGAGCTAAAACTGGGCCAGAGTAAAAATGAACAGCAGTCAATGAGGATTTCATGCCTGGGTTTCTGAACTAAGTAAATCAATAAATAGTTTTGTTCATTAACAGTAATGGTTGGATATGGCAGGTGCCTCTC